>CAUYPK010075291.1:0-67762 GCA_963574355.1 Loris lydekkerianus
AACAAGAAGGGGATTAGTCCTATTAACTGCCAAAAAGGGAGGCATCTGTTTATTTTTACAGGAGAAGTGCTACTTTTATGCCAACAGATCTGAGACCGTGCAAAATAAGATCAAAACACTCCAAGAAGATCTAGAAAAGAGAAGAAAAGAAATTCTAGAAAATCCCCTGTGGACGGGCCTACGTGGTTTTTCACCCTACCTTCTTCCCCTGCTACCCTTATGTACCCTTCACCTTTGGGCCCTGTATCCCAAAGAAAAGGTTAGAGGCAGTTAAATCAGGTCGAGGTCCAATATCACCGGCTCATTAACCAAGAATCTAACTATTATTCTTCACCACCCTCCATAGCACCAGTGATGGGTAAGATTCCCAAAGTGGGGACAACCTAAGACAGGATATGGAGAGGCTGCATGGTGGATTACATTCATAGTACCCAAAGACAGGTAAGATCACTCTGCGTTCAGTCAACCTAGACAGAGACCAAACCATTGATGTTTGTATCCCCCTGATGGGTAAGACTGAAACTGCAAGAGCAGGCAACCTAAGACAGGGGCTATGTTTTTCTGCCATACAAAAAACAAAAGAGGGAATTGTTGGGCCCTGCCATGTGCCTGAGGCCTAATGCAACTTCACGAGCCTGACTAGAAGTAGATCCATTGAGCTACTTCCGCGTAGACACGACTCAGCAAGGCCTGGCCTTAAACTGCCTCTACCTAGATACAGCCAATGTGGTACCATGCCACTGGCCCGACCCTGTCACACACCTCTTCCCCCACCTTCTTTCCCCGCCCCTTCTCCACAATAATAAAAAATAATAATAATTAATAAGTACATAAATAAATAAAATAAAAAATAAAATAAAATAAAATAAAATAAAATAAAATAAAAAATAAAAATAAAAATAAATAGCAAGTGAAATTGAGAAGGGGAAAAGATACTCATAATATCAAAAAAAGACCATGTGGGAAAAAATCTGAAAAATACATGCAGGATCACAACAGAAATCTTCAAAAAACACTCCTGAGAGAAATTAAAGATGAGCTAAATAGGAGGAAATACAGCATGTCCTTGGACTGGAAGACTCAGAGCTGTGAAGGCATCAACTTTCCACAGACTGCAGCTCAAATCAGAATTCACCAGGCTTTTGGTTCTGTTTTAGAAACTTAATTTTGTTGTTGTTGTTGTTGAGACAGAGTCACACTCAGTTGCCCTGGGGTTGAGTGCCACGGCATCACAGCTCACAGCAACCTCAAACTCTTGTGCTAAAGTGATCCTCCTGCTTCAGACTCTTGAGTAGCTGGGACTACAGGGGCCCACCACATCCACTGAGTTTTTTTTTTTTTTCTTTAACAGACAGGGTCTCACTGTTGCTTGTCTTGAACTCTGAGCTCAGGCAATCCACCCACCTTGACCTCTCAGAGTATTAGGATTACCAGCATGAGCCACCATGCCTGGCCCTGTTTTAGAAACCTCACAAGCTGTTACCAAAGTTTCTATGAAAATGCAAAAAGAACCAGGAATACTCAAAAGAAGGAAGAGGGAGGACCAGATGTAATACTGAAGGCAAGTTAGTAACCCAGGGTAGGCAGGCAGAGGCAGCTCCCCTTACAGCAGGGGCAGCCATTTTACCAAATGGTGCTATGGCCATCATGGTCTACACAGAGAAAGAATTAAACTTGAGCCCGACCTCACATTCTCAGCAGCTGGACAGCAGATATCCCATGACAGGTAAAACCAAGAAGTGTTTACCAGGTATTTTAGGAGAATATATTCAAGTCCATGTGCCAGTAGGTTTTGAAACCCAAGTTGAACTGCATAAAAGATTTTTGGCATTTTCCTCATCTTTATTGTTGATATTTGAGGAATCCTGGAGACTATTTTAAACAAAATTGTGGCAGGGTGCTGTGGTTTACTCCTATAATCTCAGAAGTTTGGAAGGCAAGGGAAGGATTGCTTGAGCCTAGGAGTTTGAGGCCAGCCTGAGCAACATCCTGTCTCTGAAAAAAAAATTTTCTTTTTTTAAGACAGAGACTCACTCTGTCCCTCTGAGCAGAGTGCCATGGCATTATAGCTCACAGCAACCTTAAACTCCTGGGCTCAAGTGATTCTCTTGCTTCATCTTCCCTAGTAGGTGAGACTATAGGTGCCTGCCATGAAGCTGGCTAGTTTTTCTACTTTTATTATTATTATTTTTATTTCAGGTTAATGTGAGGGTATAAACAAGTAGGTTTCAATGTTTGCCTTTGTTACATAAAGTCCCTCTTGTAGTTGTGTCTTGCACCCAAGAAGCGTGCTATGTACCCTTACATTGTGCCCATTAAGAGCACACCAATCCCCCTCCCCTCCATCTTGCATTGAATTGAGTTTTTCTCTTGTGTGAACGTGTATTAGATCATCTACTGGCTTCATAATAATACTGAGTATATTGGATACTTACACTAAGACTAATGTGTTTCAGCTCCATCCAGGTTAACACAAAAGATGTAAAGTCTTCATCTTTTTTATGGCGGAATAGTATAGTTCATGGTATACGTATACCACAGTTTGTTAATCCATTCCTGGGCTGGTGGACATTTAGGTTGTTTTAGCGTATTGGCTAGGCTTTTTATTTTTAGTAGAGATGGGGGTCTCACTCTGGCTCACGCTGGTCTTGAACTTGTGAGCTCAAGCAATCCTCCTCCCTTGGCCTCCCGGAGTGCTAAGACTACCTGCTAAGATCACACGCATGAGCCACGGGGTCTGTCCCAAAACATTAAAAGAGAATGAAAATGGGTGGGAAACTTAGATATACACTTGCTGAAATAGGAGAATCCAAATGGCCAAGAAACCACTAAAAAAATGTTGTGTCGCTGGTAATTGAGAACGCTGATGATAGCCACCATCCTTTTGTCATTGGAACTAAATGTGAACAGAAATGTCAGAAGGATGCAGCCTCGCAGAGTAAGGACCCTTTTAGGGAAGTGTAGGCCTCACCTCCTGAGAAGACACAGCCTATTCCCAACCAAGCCATTTAGTTTTGCTCCAACAGAACGTCTGAGCTACTGGAAGTGGCTTTAAGCGGCAGAGGAGCGGCGCATCCAGCAGCACCGAAATGGGCCAGACAAGGATGAGGCGTGCCCATGCTTCACAGCGTGGCTGTACCCCACTCCTGAACCTCACTCCTGAACCTCACTCCTGCGCCTGCCTCAACAACAGTTATGTGAGGATTAAAAATAGGCAGAACTACACTGCTGAGGGAAATACTTAGGTGACAAAACCAGAAGGAGAAACTGGGTAAGTGACTAACCTAGAGCTGGAACAGGCTGCCTATGGGGAGCTGCACTGGTCACTGGGGTGGTGGTGACAGGGTATTCTCTTTGGAGCCCAGTGGGTCGGACGTTTGTGTGCACATTCTTTAGTGTCATTGCAGGATTTAAGAGGTTTTAAAACGTATAACCTAGTTGCCAAAATCCTGTTAAGTCTGCCCTGCCACACAGAGCTTGACCTGTGTTTTAAAGATTCCTGTCCCCCACCCCAAAGTGAAATGTCAATAATTTTTAACACCCCTTCCCCAACACACAGAGGGGCTCCAGCCTCAGCCACAGGGAGGGCCCCAAGCAGGGACCTTTCCCTGGGGCCCTGCTGAGTCTGCACTTTCCCTGTGTAAACTTTCCTGCGGGTCTCTGGGCGTGGACTTTCTCCCTGCAGATCTATAATTTCTCAGAAGAGAAGCTGAGAAATGACCTGGAAATGATCGATTCTCGATAAAGGGAAGGAGAAGCGTGTCCTCAGCTCCAGCACGTGGGACCTGTCAACAGGATGCCCCCCCCACAACCTACCTGCTCTGCTCTCATACATGCCTCTTCTGGTTCCTTCCAGTACCTTCTGTGTACAAACATTCCCACTCCCAGGAAGAGCAAAGGGACTGGTAGGCAAAACCTTTTGACAGACAGAAGAGGATCCTCCAGGAACATGGAGGGGACAAGCAGGCAGGACGACAGCCAGGTTTAACCTGCTCAGACCTGAAAGGAGGCAATAATCGGGTGGGGTTTGAGCAGGACAAGAGGGTCCGGGGACAGGTAGGGAGGGGCCAGGACCTTTCCTGGCATGAGCAACTTCTTTGCCTGCCTGGGAGACCACAGATCAGGCCAGGCTCCCCCAGCTTCCCTACTTTCTGGGAGGATGGTACTGGGGAAAGCAAACACAGGGCAGCTACAGCCCTGCCAGGTGTTCCTAGAAGGGGCTGGGGCTGGGGCAGTGGCCAGACACCAGCTGACCTTGAGGTCACAGAAGGCTGAGGCAGGCATGGGCCCTGGGCAGCTCCTGGACCCAGAAGCCCAAAAGGGGACCCACCCAGGCTTTATGAAACTCTAGGGAGAGCAGGAGGGCAGCATGTGGGCACACAGGTGGGTCACAGGGGAACATGGTGGTGCCTGCTGATCCCCCAGTCACTGTACAGGCTGAGAGCAGACCACCAAGACCCTGCAGCAGTCTGAGAAATCCCTGTTCTGAGTGGGAACAGGTGAAGTCCTGGGTTCAAGCACCAGCCCCTGTAAGGCCTCAAGCAGTCCCAGGATCACTCTTACCCCTACCTGGCTACCAGCCTGCCCCAGCCAGCTCTGCAGAGGAATGGGTGGAGGACTGGCCACCCAGGCCCTGAAGGTGGCTTTGGGTGGACTCTCCCCAGTAGTGGTACTGGCCACCCGGCACGAGGGGGTTAATGAAGCCGGGGCCAGCTGGGCTGGGCCTGCGGCCACAGGCACTGACTGCCCTGAAGTGGGGACGTCCCGAGGGCAGAAGCAGCCGGCACAGCAGACGTGTTCGCCCACTGCAGCCTGCAGCCCGCTTTGCACACGCAATGGCCCTGAAGAAAGGTGAGCTGCTCCTGAGCGTCCGTGCCACTTGCTCTGGGGGTGGCCAGCCTGTGACCCTGAGCCTGCTGAGGCCAGGGCCAGGGCCAGGGTCAGCCCTTAGGGAAGCTCTATAGGGCTTACCTCTGGGGGCCTGGGGGACGCCACGGGCCTGCAGCTGTAAATATGCTGCTGGGGTGGGAGGGGACGTGGTTGGGGCTTGCAGCAGATATCTCCATTCCCTCTCCTACCTTTGCTCCTATCCCTGTGGGCCCAGCAGGTGGGGCAGGCAGGGAGAGGGGAGCTTTCAGCCCTGGGAGTGAGCAGATGCCCCTCACAGCCCAAGCTGTGGGCTAGTCCAGGATCATTTTCAGCCAGGCCCACCGCCCTCCAGCTGCTTGGCCATTTCGTAGGGCCTACCCTCCGAAAGGGAGGGTAGTACTGGGGAATGTACTGAGTCAGGCTAGGCTGCTATACAAAAGGTAGGGTAGTACAAGGGTGGGGGATGGCGCCTCAAAGCCCCCTCCTCAGCAGTACGTATGGCTCAGGGAGTAGGGTGCCAGCCCCATATACCAGGGATGGCGGGTTCAAGCCCGGCCCGGCCAAAACTGAAGAAAAAAAAAAGCCCCCTCCTCTGTGGGAAGCCCCCCAGAGGCCTGGGCTGGAGCTGTAGTGCCCCTCATCACAGTCAGGCTGCAGGGGCCCATGGTACTGCTCTGCCCCATCCCAGGGTCCTGAGCTCTCTGGGGCTGGGGTGGCGCTGTATGTTGGGTGGTCAGTGTCTAGCAGGTAAAGTTTGGGGATGTTGCTGGTGAGGCTGCTGTCAGGTTCCAAGTGGATGATCTGAAGTCTGCCCCAAGATGTGCTGGGGAGCAGGCAGGTAAGCATACCCCAGTAAGTGGGCCTAACCAGGACAGAGGGTGCCTGGCTCACCAGGAGCAACAAGTGGATACCCCATCCAGACCTGCTCTAGAAAATTCCAAAATGGCCTGAGCTCAGCTGACACCTTAGGTCCTTCACCTTTCTCCAGACCAGTATAGCAGCCTGGCCTGACTCAAGCGTCTGCCCCAGGGGATACAGACTGCCTGATAATGTAACAGCCACGTGGCCTGGGTGAGGCCAAGCCCTTGGTCTTCTCTGCCACAAGACAGGGACACAGCCTCGTTGGGCCCATGGTGGAAAGCGCAGAGTCAGCATTTGAGCAGAGGAGGCAATTACCTGGGTGACCGTGTGTCTCAGTTCATGAATGGTGGCCGCCTCTTGCTGTGGGCTGGGGAGGTTTGGTGCTACGCTCACTCAGGCAGACCAAGGCCCCAGGGGTCATGTTCTGAACCCTCCTTGGTGCCACTGCCTCAAGCCTATCTCCCCACAGGAGGGCTGGCCCTGGCGGTGCTGCTAGTATATGGGGCAGCACTGGGGCACCAGTGCCCCACAGTCTGTACTTGCAGCTATGATGACTACTCGGACGAGCTCAACGTCTTCTGCAGTGCACGGAACCTCACGCAGTTGCCCGATGGGATTCCTGACGGCACCAGGGCCCTGTGGCTCGATGGCAACAACCTGTCCTCCATTCCCCCAGCAGCCTTCCAGAACTTCTCCAGCCTGGACTTCCTCAACCTGCAGGGCAGCAAGCTGGGTAGCCTGGAGCCACAGGCACTGCTGGGGCTGCAGAACCTTTACCACCTGCACCTGGAGCGGAACCAGCTGCGCAGCCTAGGGGCCCGCACGTTCACACACACTCCCAGCCTGGCCTCGCTCAGCCTCAACAACAACCTCCTCAGCAGGGTGGAAGAGGGCCTCTTTGAGGGGCTCACCAACCTCTGGGACCTCAATCTTGGCTGGAACAGCCTGGCAGTGCTTCCTGACAGTGTGTTCCGGGGCTTGGGCAGCCTCCGAGAGCTGGTACTGGCCGGCAACAGGTTGGCCTACCTGCAGCCAGCACTCTTCTGTGGCCTCAGTGAGCTGCGTGAGCTGGACCTGAGCAGGAATGTGCTGCGGAGCGTCAAGGCCAATGTCTTCGTGCAGCTGCCCAGGCTGCAGAAGCTCTACTTGGCCCGCAACCTCATCACTGCTGTGGCCCCGGGTGCCTTCCTGGGCATGAAGGCACTACGCTGGCTGGACTTGTCTCACAACCGTGTGGCTGGCCTCCTGGAGGACACATTCCCGGGCTTGCTGGGCCTGCATGTCCTGCGCCTCTCCAACAATGCCATCACCAGCCTGCGGCCCCGCACCTTCAAGGACCTGCACTTCCTGGAGGAGCTGCAGCTCGGCTACAATCGCATCCGGCATCTGCCTGAGAAGGTGTTTGAGGGGTTGGGCCAGCTGGAGGTGCTAACGCTCAACAACAACCAGATCCAGGAGATCAAGCGGGGTGCCTTCCTTGGCCTCTTCAATGTGGCGGTCATGAACCTCTCCGGCAACTGTCTCCAGAACCTTCCAGAACAGGTTTTCCAGGGCCTGGGCAAGCTGCACAGCCTGCACCTGGAACACAGCTGCCTGGGCCGCGTCCGCCCACACACCTTCACGGGCCTCTCAGGGCTGCGCAGGCTCTTCCTCGGGCACAATGGCATCTCCGACATAGAGGAACAGAGCCTGTGGGGTTTGCACGAGCTCCTGGAACTGGACCTCACCTCCAACCAACTCACACATCTGCCCCACCGTCTCTTCCAGGGTCTCGGCAAGCTGGAGTTCCTGCTCCTCTCTCGCAACAGACTGGCAGAGCTGCCCATGGAGGCCCTGGGTCCCTTGCAGCGGGCCTTGTGGCTGGATGTCTCACACAACCACCTGGAGGCGCTGGCCAGTGGCCTCTTCTCAACGCTGGGGAGGCTGCGCTACCTCAGCCTCAGGAACAACTCCCTGCGGACTTTTGTGCCACATCCTCTGGGCCTGGAGCGTCTGTGGCTTGAGGGAAACCCCTGGGACTGTAGCTGCCACCTCAAGATGCTTCGTGACTTTGCCCTGCAGAACCCCAGCGCTGTGCCCCGCTTCATCCAGGT
This sequence comes from Loris lydekkerianus, assembly GCA_963574355.1. Classification (NCBI taxonomy): domain Eukaryota; kingdom Metazoa; phylum Chordata; class Mammalia; order Primates; family Lorisidae; genus Loris; species Loris lydekkerianus. The sequence continues at coordinate 7,824 of CAUYPK010075291.1, forward strand.
GGTTCCTGAGGGGGACGACTGCCAACCCACTGTCTACACCTATAATAACATCACCTGTGCCAGTCCCCCTAGTGTTGTGGGCCTTGACCTGCGGGATGTCAGTGAGGCCCACTTTGCTCACTGCTGACCCGGGCTCCCTGCCTGCCTCACTTTGGCCAGACACTGCCCTATGCTCAGGACAAGTCCTTACTGTTGTCCTCAGAATGAGCTGACCTCCAGGGGCTTGATAGGCACACAGGCTCACACAGTCCACTTCCTGAAGGATGGTCTTGGGACTGTGCCAGCATGGTCTGAGGACTTGAGGGCCTGATGGGTGGGGACAGAACACCCCAGGGATGGGCAGGGGTAGGTGGACACATAGCCTTCCCTGCTGTCATCAATTAAAGGAAAGTAACCTAACAAACCAGTGAGTAGCCCATAGCATTTGATCTGTGCTCCTCCCCTCATGTCCTCCTCCTTCCCCTTGCCCGGATCAACCTGTGCCCCAGCAAACCATCCTGGTCCTCTAGGTTGTCCCTTGGGCCCCTACCCAGGATGCCTGCCCCCACCTGAGGAATGACAAGCACTTCCTCAGGTTCCCCGTGAACCTTCTATCTTTGGAGTGTTGTCCTGAGGACTGAGCAGAGTCCCTGTCCTGGCAGCTGGGGCACAGTGGAGGTGGTGACCAGTACACATTCTGCAGTTTCCACCCTTCTCTTCCTCAGGGAAATGCCATCTGCAGACCCAGGCGCACCTCCACCACAGTCCCACTGGGGCCCAGGAAATACTGCAAGCTGCCTTTCCTGGCCCCCTTCACCCTGGGGCCCCTGGTAAAGAGGCCAAGCTCTTCCCCTGGAGAGAACAGCACACCACACACCCATCTGATTTCCAGAAGTTTTCCTTTGTAGTCTTACTAGGGAAAGGGGCACGAACAAGTCCTGGGACTCTCAGCTCACTCTCAAACTCACCTCTTCTGGTCTTAGCTACTCTCCCACCAGGGTCTGCACTCCTCTGTGGAGGGACAGCTCTATTATAGCTGACACCCAAGTACAACTTCCTCTGAATCTTACGGCCTCCCCCAACTCCCACCACACAAGCAAACACATCCTCACCTGGGTCTCCAGGGGCTTTTCAATAACATTTATGAAAGTGACTACTGCCTGATTCCTGAGGACAGAAGGGTCTAAAAACATCTGACTTGTGCTCATGGCAGCAGACACATTTAATAGTAGGCTCCTCTAGTTACAGGACACATGTGGGGTCATTTTGCCATCTCATAGGACACTGCCCATTACCCCTGTTAATACACATCACCCATTGGTCCTTTGGACGTGGGGAGCCTAGGGTTGGCTGAGGGCTTTGTGAACATGGGTACTCAGATGCCAGGAGCAGCCTGTCCCTCTGGGGCAGACAGGAAACATGACTGTGATGAGAGTTGGGAAGAGGCCCATGACTTGGGGTCCTAGACCACCTGTTTCTCAGCTGCACTTCGTGAGAGAACCCCCAGGCCTTGGTTCCACAGGCCCTAACAGCCACAGGCCAGCTTCAGCAGGCTTGGCCAGGGGTTCTGGTAACATAGTGGAGACATCTCTGAGGACAGAGCCAGCCCCTGGTATTGTCTCCAAGCCCTCTGCTCCAGGAATGTCCTTCAAAGCTTGTGAGGAGATAGCTGCTGGGCTGCTTCAGTCAGGAAGGCTGAGCAGGGGTAGCATCCAGAATCTGCTGGGCTATGGAGGTGAGTACAGGAAATGCAGGGCTCTTGGGGAACTCCTGCATGAAATCACGGCCTTCCTCAAGGCTCCTGGCCAGCGCAGGGTCCAGGGGCACAGAGCCTGTGGAGACAGTGGAGGCTAAAGAAGAGGAAGTATCATGTGGCCCCAGGATAGGCTCAGTAACTAGTGGTGGACACGCCCTGACCCCGACCCCAACCCCATTGGCTGCTCTCACAAACCGAGCCCTGCTGCCTTCGCAGTCATATCTAAGAGGCACACAGGCAGGCACTGGGACTGGGCACCCTTGGACACACAGCCTTCCCAGCGGGTTCCCAGCACCACAGGCTGGAAGAGGGTGGCCCCTGTCTTGTGTGTCCACTGTGCAGCTGCTGCTCAAACCCTGAGGTGCTTTGTTTGGTCTTAATTCCCAAAGACAGGCTATAGCTCACAGCCAGCATAGCCTCCACCATGCGAGAAAGACAAGAGAAAAATGGCACTTGGTGGGCACAAGTGAGTTAGACCTGCCCAGAGCACAGGCCCCAGGAGGAAAAGTTAGGACCCCAGACACCCTGGCTCTGGTCACTCACCTAAGAAGGGGACTCCGGCATGCCTGGCCAGCTCCTCCCCGCCACCTCTGGAGAAGACACTGGTGCACTCCTAGGAGACGGGCTGTGAGGACCTAGCTCATGGATGGCCTCCCACTCAAGCAGACCTAGGGAGCTGCTGGGCAGCACAGCGTCCCCTCAGCCTTCACTGGTCACTAACTGCCCTGGAGTTGACACTGGTTTCCTTGAGGCCTGTACCCCTGCCAGCCCACCCCATATCACCCCAATGAGTTCCCATGACTCACTGCACAGTGTGGGCAGGTAAAGCCGCTCATATTCTCCACAACTCCCATCACCTGCAGGCCCGTCTTCCTGCAGAAGGTCAGCTCCCGCCTCACGTCCCCCACAGACACTGCCTGGAGAGTGAGATAAGACCTGGCCAATCAGCCAGCTAGCCGGAACATCTGCAGGAGGACGGCCAGGCTGGGCCCAGTAGGGAGAGACCACATATAGGGGACACAATGGTGCTGCCAACAGTACCTGAGGTGTGGTGACCACAAGGGCCCTGAGGGGCCTGTAGGGGCGCAGGGCTTCCACAGTGGCCATATGCTCATCAGAGGTCCCCGGGGGTGTGTCCACAACCAGGTAGTCCAGCTGCCCCCAGGCCACATCAGACACAAACTGCTTTATCAGTGCTATAGGGAAGGGTGTCAGGTTGGAGCCAGGCTGTGTCAAGTCAGGCAGGGGGGCCCTAACCCATCGAGCCACCCCCATTCCCTAGACTCTTGGAAGGCCCTGGCCACCACCTGTAGCAGGATTAGGTGGGCTGCTGCAGCAGCTCTGGGGAGGGTGCAGGACACAGCAGAGAGGCAAAACTGCCCCACTGCACACACAGCTTCTCTCCAGCACCCACACTGGCTGCCATACCCCGTCTCGGGGCCAGCAGCTAATCCTACTAAGGCCTCAGCTCAAAACGTGGAGCCCAGACCTATCAGGTTGTGTCAGCACCCACACCTAGTACTCATGCCCTGAGAGGAGGCGGTGGAACGCCTGGCTGGTGTGTTCCCAAAGCAGCCATCTTCCCTGAGCTTGTTTCTCATGCACAGCAGCCTCTCCCTGCAATTAGAGGGGGCGTAAAGCCACCTGTTCCTCGACCACCATTCCCATGATCCCTTCCAACACTGAGGGTCCTCAGATTTCTGCATGCCACAGATCCAAATCTGAGCAGACCCTGCCCCGCCTGCCCAGGAGACAGGGATGTTGTGGCTGGCAGTCTCTCAGTAATGCTGACTAGGTGAGAGCCACTTGCCATCTCTTAGGCTCATCTCACACCCTGCTCAGAGCCTGCCATTTGGGTGTCATGGACATAACACAAAGGTCCTCAGACACAAGCCTGACTGCTCAGCAGGGAGCAAGGGAAGCGTTTCCGCAGGGGGAGATGGAGAGGCCAGATGGACACTTCCCAACTTTACCAGGAAGCAGCAGCTGTGCAGGAGGGACAATATCTTGCTGTTGCCCAGGCTAGAATGCCATGGTGCATCAAAGCTCAGCATAACCTGAACTCCTGAGTTCAAGGGATCCTCTCACCTCAGCCTCTTGAGTAGCTGGTTCTACTAGTGCGTGCTACCACCCCTGGCTTCTTCTGAAGCTACTACCTGAGCACTGAGGGGTCCAAGTGAGGCCAACAGCAACCACCCCCAACTGATAGTTACCATTCTTCTTGGGGCCCCTCCACACCACCGCATCGTCTGGCTTCTGCAGCAGGAACCCCACAGACATGAGGGAGATGCTCTGTTCCTGATCCACAAAGACGGGCACCCAGCCACTGTCGCATTGGTGCACGGCCTTGCCCTGCACCCGGAGCATGCGGGGGATGCTAGGGCCACACAGGTCTACATCGAGGATTCCCACCTGTAAGGAAGCAGTCCTGAGGCCTGCCCTGGGGGCAGAGGGCACATGCCTAGTCTCTGCCCCACCCCACTCTCAGGCAAGGGCACTCACCTTCTTGCCTGTGTGGCGCAAAGCCAGGGCCAGCTCCGTAGAGATGGTGCTTTTCCCAACACCTCCCTTTCCTGAGAGCACAAGGATGATGTGCCGAACACCAGCCAGGTTACCAGGCTCTGTTACAAACATGAGATGGACAGGCCAGGCTCTCCTGAGTGCCTTGCCTCTCTGCCCAATAGGTGCTGTGAGCCCAGGCTCAGGCTCATGGCCAGACCCAAATGCACACCCGGTCCTGTCTTCCTGGCATAGCAAATATCCCAGTGGAAGGTCTTCCAGCAACCCGACCTGACCGGATTCTCTATCCCCCCTGTGCCCTGCACCAGTGAGGACGAGTGCCCCAGATGGACCTGTTCTTTACAGCAAGGTGTGCACAAGTTCTTACACAAGCATGTGCACCAGCTTGCATACACAGGTAGTACAACCCTGCCAGCTCCCTGTCAATACAAATGGGAAACAGGTGAAGTGAACAGGACCTGCAAACAGGATGGTGGTACCTCAGTGCCCTCCCCCCAGCACATTCTCCTGGGGTCAGAGGAGGCACTGGCCCTAGGCTTCTAGTTTCCAGGAGTATGCAGACCTGTCACGATCCTCAGTGGCTCACTGCCACACTCTTGGCCCTGCAGGGGACCTTAAGAAACCTGAGCTGACGAGAGCTGACACAAGATGCAACAGTGTCTTTGGCCACTCCCCTCTCCCACAGGTCCTGGTCCCCAGTCTTGGTCCCTCCCAACTATTCTGGCCCAACTCCTCTTCCTTCAAATGGTCTGCAATGCAGCCAAGTGCATTCACAGCCTCTCAGTTGCTGCCGCCTGGATGGAAATTACCCTCAGCCCTCTTCAAGTCCCATCACCTCTGGAGGAGTCCTCGGAAGAGGAGTTATGCATGATTCAACAAATGATGCATAAATACTGTCCCTGCTCCACCTGTTTTTTGAAAGTGTCTCACTATGTCACCCTCATTAGAGTTCCATGGCGTCACAGCTCACAGGAACCTCAAAAGCTCGGGCTTAAGTGATTCTTTTGCCTCAGCCTCCAGAGTATCTGGGACTACAGATTGTGTGCGCCACACACAATGCCTGGCTATTTTTTGGCTGCAGTTGTCATTGTTGTTTAGCAGGCCCAGGGTGGGCTTGAACCTGCCAGCCTTGGCATACGTGGCTGGCGTCCTACTCACAGAGCTACAGGCGCTGAGCCCAGATCTACCTTTCAAGGGCAGGTTCAAAGGCCTCTAAATCTGAAGCCTCCCAAGAAGAACTCACAGGGCACCAGGCCCAGCTTTCAGGCAAGTCCTTGTCAAAGGTGCAGTAAAGCACCTGCCCTAAGCCTTTGAGTGACACAGAAAGAGCACCCGTCCCACCAGCACAAACACAGAACCCAGAGATCATGGCCTCACAGTCACCTGTGGCAATGAACAGGTTGTTATTTAAAACACTTAAACAGCAACAGGTGTTGGAAGCACTCTGTGCAGACAGAAGTTCATTTTTGTTGCTGTTGGGGAGCTCTACTGGAGCTACCAGAGACTGAGCAAGGTCTCAGACCTGACTCCACTCTGCCATTGTGCTGATACTGTGTGACAAAAGTATCCTGAGGAGGACTGAAGAACATCCTCTGTCAAGTAGGCTGGTGCCTGTGTCAGGTAACTGGAGGACCAGGTTCTCCTCAGAAGACTCCTGAGTGATCAACCTTAAAAACATTTTACTCCTATGCTAACTGACAAAGTTTATAAGTGGATTATAAACAAAGTACATTCACAAAGGGCCTACTATTTGTGAGTGACTGTGCTGGAAGGAGCAAAGAGAGAGCAGGGAGCAGGATCCCCATGGAGGGAACTGAGGGTCCTCTTTATGGATAATGTGCTGGTCAGCCTTATGGCTAAAGTCCAAATGAATACAGACAGTTCAATACGCTGGACAAATATGGCAGCTCTTTTACTATATACCCCTTCAGACTTTCGAATTTTTATGTGCATTCTTTCCTGGTTAAAAAAAATTCCATCAATGTCAATAATATCCTTCTTCCCTTGTTGCTAATTTGCCTAAGAATGACTTCCAGAGTTTTTCCTCCAGTATAAGACTTCAGTGTTATGCTTATAATCTGTCAAATGAGTACAATGCTCTTAAACCTTGGTGTCCAATGTTGCCCTTTTGGTACCAGACCTGGGAGGTCCTTTAGAAGATAAATATGGGCTGGGTGTGGTGGCTCACACCTGTAATCCTAGCATTTTGGGAGGCCAAGGCAGGAGGATCCCTTGAGCTCAGGAGTTTGAGACCAGCCTGAGCAAAAGCAGAGATCCTGTCTCTACTAAAAATAGAAAAAAATCAGCAGGAAGTGCTGGTGCACACCTATAGTCCCAGCTACTTGGGAGACTGAGGCAGGAGGATCACTTGAGCCCAAGAGTTACAGACTACTGTGAGTTATGATACCATTGCACTCTACTTACGATGACATTAAAAAAAAAAAAAAAGAAAAAAAAAATTCGATACCAGCGACAGCCAGAGCAAGACTCTGCCTCTAAAAATAGCTGGGTGTTGTGGGGCACCTGTAGACCCAACTACTCAGGAGGCTGAGGCAAGAGAATAGCTTGAGCCCATGAGTGAAATTGCTGTGAGCTATGACACTACAGCACTCTACTGGGGGCGACAAAGTGAAACTCTGTCTCAAAAGGAAGGAAGGAAAAGAAGAAAAGAAAAGAGAAACAAAGAAAGAAAAGGAAAAATATAGCAACCACTACTTACAAAAGCCTACTTTGGCTAATCTGTTCAAACTCCTTATATTCCTGTTTGTATTTATTCTGTCGCACCCCAAAATTTCACTTTTTTAAAGGCTTAGATAGAACACTACTTCTACGAAGAACTAAAAATATGAGACTCTAGTATTTTTCCTTTTTTAAACAATATTATATATTTAAACAACACTTCTTTTTAAGTCTTTCCCAAACTTTAAATCCCAAGTCTGGCGTCACCAGGCTACCAAATTAAAAACCCGTAGCATAAGACAGGGAAATGGCTATATTCAAAAAATAGGTAAAACAACTTTCTGCGCACTCTACGAATACGGTTGCAGAAACAACACTTCCTCTTGAGTTGCTCTTGGACCTACAGCACCATCGGTTACAACGAGCCCCGCTACTCACAACCACCACGTACGCAAATATGCGCACGCCTCCGCAACCTTCACGCTGTAAACAGTAAAGGATGGTTAACAAAAAGCGGGCTGCACTGGATGCAGCCTGTCAGGGCCTTGCTCCTGGCTCCCCTTAGGGCCCGAACCACATGGGTCACTCCGGCCCCGCCTCTGCCGGCGCCCGCGCTCCTCAGACCCGGGAAGCGTAGGCCGGTCGGGGTCTCCGCGTCCCGGACGCTGCCACCCTGGCGAAAAGGCAAAGCACAGTGGGCACCAGCCGGCGAGGACGACGCCAGAAATAGCCAGCTGTCCCCGGCCCGAACTGACCTGCCGCTGCCTCCATTCCGCCACCCGCAGGAACTCGCGGATTCCGGCCGCTTGGGCCCAAGGGCCGTGCGCCCCAGCCAGAGTGAAGAGGCTTTGAGCCAATGGGCAGCTCGACACCGCCCCTACCCCATCTTGATAGGACTAGTGTCGCTTCCTTCAGCCAATTAATCGCCGGAGGTGTTCCTCAGACTGGCCTGCAGGTTCCGGCTTAGACAAAACGCGGTGAGCTTACTTCCGTGCCACGCTCGCTAGTGGAGACGTCCAATGGGCGCGCAGGCTTTCTCTCCGACTGCTTGAGATGTAACCAATGGGAACATGGGATCAGGATTGACAGGCCCTGCAACTTCTTGGCCGTAGCTGCGCTGGCCGGAGACCCGCCCTCCACTCGAAGCCCGGAGCCGGGCGCACCCGCCCGGGCAGACGGGGCCAATGCAGCGCGGGGGGCGGGGATTGTTTACGTCCGGCTGAGGAGCGGAAAGTAGGTCACCGCCGACCCGGCGGATCGCGGCGGCGGCTTGACTGCAGGTGAGCGGCGGCGGGGCTGCGGTCAGCGCCTCCCAGAGCCTGGGTCGGGCCCCACGGACCCCGGAAGGCTCGAGGCGGGCCGCGCGCGCTGACCTTGCCGGCCTGGCCGGCCCAGAGCGGCAGCTGCCAGCACTGTCGGGCCCGCCCGCCCTTTGTTCCTCCGAACGGCCGATTCAGCGCCCCGAGTCCGGACTTGCTCCGCGCCAGTCTCCTGGCCGCGGGGCTGCCCTTGCCTCTTCCCAGGCCGACACGGGCCGGGCCGCGAGGACCAGGAAATAGGCCTGACGGGTGCGAGCTTCTGGCCTCCAGGGTTGGCGCGGGCCGCCTGGCTTCTTGCGGTGACAGCCGCGTCTGGCCATTCATTCGGCGGGCATCACGTGGCGCCTACTGTGTGCGGCAAATGTGGCAAATGGAGATTAAGCCAGGATGGGAGCCCATTGTAGCTGCGGGCCCGTAGAGGCGTAGTCAGCATCAGCGGAGGTGGGCCTGGTGCTGCCCGCGGACGCGCTCCCAGGCCTAGGAAGCTGCACCTGCGCTCGTTCGCCTACCCGATGCTCGGGGCGTCCGTGGCTCTGGCCGGTCCTTAATGTGGTGAACAGTTCCCGCCCTCATTGGGATTTCAGCCGGCGAAAGCCAGGCATTAGATAGTCCCAGAGATCAGCGTGTCAACATTAAGTTGGATCTCGAAGATGAGGGCTGAAGGTAGAGTAGGACCTGCCTTGAGCAGGTGGAGGGGGGCGTTCGGGGCAAAGGGCAGGAACGAGCAGGCAACTTACCGGAGGCAGGGTGACTCGAAGAAGCAGAGAACCAGACTTCTGGTAGAACTTTGCATTTTATTCCAAGAACAATGGCAAGGCACAAATGGGTTTTAGGATTTGTGTTTCACAACAGAACTTGGCTGTAGTGAGTGAAGTGGAAGTTGAGTCATGTGGTCCAGAAGATGATGGTGGGGCTGCCTGTCAGTGAGAAAGAGACTCAAGTGCAGTGGGTGGCATCTGGCCATGGTGAGAAGGAGGAAGGGTGTGTCAGGAATGGATGGCTGCCATGTTTCTGGCATGAAGAACTGGGAGGTTGGAAAGGCCACTCAAACTGGACAATGGAGGAGCCAGTAAAGGTTAGAGATGTAGGCGGGGCAGCCAAGTTCATGAGGAGCTGGAGAGAGTGGGCCTAAGAATCACATTCCGGGGTCATGGATGTCTGGATGGCAGTTCACACGATCTACCTAGGTTTTATCAAGGTGCTCAGATACCTGAGTGAGGTACAGGCTTGCGGACAGTTCTGGAGCTCTGGCTCAGCATCTGCCTGGTTTCTGTCTCCAGGGTGGCTCTGTGGCCCAGCCTGCGGAGCAGCTGAGACAAAGGCCTTGGGGGTGGTGGTGCTGGGGGCTATTCTTACTTGCTCCATGTCTTCTTTTGCTCAGAACCTGTTTTTTTTCCCCCAGATTCTCTCCACCATGGCCAGACGTCCCCGGAGCAGCAGGGCATGGCATTTTGTCCTGAGTGCAGCCCGCCGAGACGCAGATGCCCGAGCTATGGCTCTGGCAGGCACCACTAACTGGGGATATGACTCGGATGGGCAGGTAGGTCCCAGTGGACAAGGCTGGAATGAAGTGTGGAGATTTCTGAGGCAGGTGTTACCTGACAGGGAAGCATAAAGAAGTTACTGAGGCCAAGGATGGAGCAGACCTGGGGCTGAATCTTGGGTGTGCCACACTCAGTGAGGTTTTTTTTTTTTTTTTTTTTTTGCAGTTTTGGTCAGGACTGGGCTTGAACCTGCCACCCCCAGTATATGAGGCTGGTGCCCTGCTCCTTGAGCCACAGGCGCCACCTCACTCAGTGAGGTTCTTTAACCTGGTAGAAGACACACAGCCTTAGGGGTGACAGGACCTTAGAACAGGCACCATATTCTTCTCTATTCTTGAAAAATGCATTTCATGGAGGTTGGCAGTTTTTGGTCATTCAACAGAAAGTCTCCATTGAATCTACCCAACCAGTTTCCAGAGATAGCTGTGACTTTTAGATCTTTTTTCTGCCAGCACAAATATGTATTCTGTATATACGTGTAAGAAAAAGAGAATCCTGATTCTTGAAAACCAAAATTCCTGGGCCTTTTCCCATTCAGGAAAGCCCCCAAATATGAAGGTCCATGGAGAGGCTCAGGTGTTTGTCTGCAGCCCAGGCTGGCCAGTGTACCTGTGGGCTTTGCAGCCACAGCCTCACTTGGTGGGCTATGCTGCTGTGGCAGGGCCCTTTGGGTAGACTGTAATGCCTTTCTGCCTGATGGGTGGCAGTGAAGCAGGAAGGGGGTAAGGTTTCTCAGCTAGTTTCTTGAGGTCTTCTTTAGATCAAAGTAGGAGTTTGGCTGTTACCTGGTGGGGCTGTTGCTTGGGTGACTTATCTCTGCCTTGTTGTCTCAGCTAGGTATCCTGGGAGGGACTGGGTCCCTCTCCTACAACCAAGGGCTTCTCCCTTAGCCCTACAGGACCACGAGGCATTGGGGGGGGGGGGGGGGGAGATCATAAGCCATAGTTTGCTGACCAACCTGCTCCAGACAGAGAGAGGCCAGGCCTACATTCCTTCCCTGCCTCACCTCCCACTAGTCACATGGCTGAGCAGGTTGCTGTCTGCCCATCTTATAGGCTCATGGTGTGGCAGGCAGGTGGTGTCTACAGGCTGGGCACAGTCTCTGACACATGCATGCTGCTTGTCCTCTGTCACCAAATGGGCCTGCAGGCATGTGCCTGGGCAGGTCATTCTGGGCACCTTGGAAGGTTGAATTGACATACATCTGTGTTCCCTTTCCCCATAGAGCTGCCAGTGGGATCAAGTCTTTCTCCTTCCAGGGAGCTGGGGTGATACCCTCAGGGTTCAGTTCTGGACCCTGGCTCCTGACTCAGTGGGCCTGCCTTGGCTTTGGGGTGATCCCCTCCCATGCCAGAGGCATGTAGTTCTCTGGGTCTGCCTTCTCCTGGTAGGACCTTCCTCTTCAGAGGACAGCTGAAGTTGGTTCCTGATAGACCACATTTGCCTGGAAGCTAAGTGAGCTTCCTGGGTCCTGGTTCTTTGTGGCTTCTCCTAAAGAGGCAGGCCCCTTTGGGGCAGCACATGCTGCAGGTGGTTTCTGAGGGGGCTACCCATCTCCCCACACGTGCCTGTCTCTGACACAGACCTCCTTACTCAGCTGTCTCTCCTGTTGACTCATTCAGTTCACTTAGTAACTGTGGCCACTGTGCAGTTGTAAAAGGCAAGATGAGAGGGAACAGGCTTCCCTTGAAAAACTTTTGTTCTAGTAGGAAAAGGCACAGAAACAGGACAAAGGAGAATTTCAGAGAAGTGCAATGAGAAGAAAATGAAACAGGTGAAGGTTCTAGAAGAGCCTCACTGAGGTGGTAAATGTCCTCTGCTTGGAGAAAAAACGGTTCTATCCAGGAGAGGGGATGGTGCATGTACAGGGCCCTCCCATGGGAACCAGTGTGACTGAGGGTGGCAGAGAACAGAGGTGCAGAGGCCAGGCTAGGGTACATGCTGTGGTAGGTAGGCTTTCTTAGGGCAGCAAGGATCTACCTATGGTAGAGGAAGGAGCCCAGCTGTGAGGTCTCAAGGCCTGGCATGGATCAGAGTCTGCAGGGGCTGGGCGAGCAAGCCAGCAGAGGTGTGGGAAGGACCCAGGCTCACAGAAACCAAACCTGGCTGACCTAGGAGGGTCCATATGTCAGTCTGTTGCCAGAACCTGACGAGCTCAGTCTTAGCATCTGGCCACTGGGCCAAGATCGGGACCCTAGGACTTAAAAGAACTTGCCACAAGGACTGAGGCCATTGGAGGTGGTGGCTGAGCCCCAGCTTCCTGCCTCCCTGCAGCAGATGCTCACTGGGCCTTGTGAGAGAACCACCCCTGCCATGGACAGGCTGGGTCCTTGATGTGAGCCAGCTATCTGGGGTGACCTATGTTGCTGCCCTGTGGCTTCTTTGTGATGTACAACCTGCCTTGAGAAAGCTAGGTAGGGAGCTTGGGGCACCATCTTTGGGTATTCACTAGTGGCTGGGCCTCCAGGTAACTATTGGCTCTAGGCCTGTGGGCAAACGGCCTTGCTGGTTCTAGCACTAGGTGTGGGCAGGAGCCGTGCCCAGGGGCACTGCAAGGTGGGTCATGTTGTGCACATGGGACACCAGGCAGTTATTCTATGCCCCATGTCCAGCCCCTTCATCAGCAAATCAGAACTGTTTTCAGTCCCCGGGGTGGGGAGTGTAGGGGGGATGAGATCAGGGCTAACAGAAGGTGGGTGGCAGGCAGGACAGTGTCCTTTCCTCCCAGCACAGCGACTCAGATTCCGACCCTGAGAGTGCACCTCTGCCGCCGTCCATCCCCAGCGCTGTGCCTGTGACTGGAGAGTCCTTCTGTGACTGTGCCGGCCAAAGTGAGGCCGCCTCTTGCAGCACCCTGCACACAGCCCATCGGGGCAAGGACTGTCGTTGTGGGGAGGAAGACGAGTGTGAGTGCCAGTGAGCTGTGCCATGAGGATCATGCCAGTGGGCAGGCTTGGGGGTGATCCTAGGGGAGCTCTAGTGGCTGCCCCAGCCTGGACCTCTCCTTGCAGATTTTGACTGGGTATGGGATGACCTGAACAAGTCCTCGGCCACTCTGCTGAGCTGTGACAACCGCAAAGTCAGCTTCCACATGGAGTACAGTTGCGGCACTGCAGCCATCCGGGGCACCAAGGAGCTGGGGGAAGGCCAACACTTCTGGGAGATCAAGATGACCTCGCCTGTCTATGGCACTGACATGGTAAGTGGCCATAGGCCCTGAGGTGGAGGAGAGGGTGGCCTTGGAGGCCCTGCTACCCAGTCCCATTGCTCCTAGATGGTGGGCATTGGGACATCAGATGTGGACTTAGACAAGTACCATCACACATTCTGCAGCCTACTTGGCAGGGATGAGGACAGCTGGGGACTCTCCTACACAGGTATGTGTACCCTGAGGTGGGGCAGGTAGAGCAGGGCTGGGGCAGGGTCCTGGGCTCACCCCTGCCCCACTGCCCTTAGGGCTCCTTCATCACAAGGGAGACAAGACAAGCTTCTCCTCAAGGTTTGGCCAGGGCTCCATCATCGGTGTGCACTTGGACACCTGGCACGGGACACTGACTTTCTTCAAGAACAGGAAGTGCATAGGTGAGGGTGGCAAGGGCACAGCTTCTCCCAGTCATGACCTTGCATGGAGACAGGCACCCAAGTCTTCCTGAAAGGCTTTCTCCTAGGAATTGGAGGTCCCAGGGTCCCCAGAGGGTGGGCCAGGGTCCAGTGCAAGTCCAGGCTGGAATCTCATGGACCAAGGTGTGAGTTCCAACATCCCACTCAGTTGCACAGTGGCTCACGAGGTCACCTTAGCACGATGCCTGAGGGGCTGATCGGGCAGCATGACCCTTCCTTGCCCTTCTCACGGGCCCAGGGCTCAGGCTGGGCCCCTCCCTTCCAGGAGTGGCAGCCACCAAGCTGCAGAACAAGAAGTTCTACCCGATGGTGTGCTCCACAGCAGCCAAGAGCAGCATGAAGGTGATCCGCTCCTGTGCCAGTGTCACCTCCCTGCAGTATTTGTGTTGTTATCGGCTGCGGCAGCTGCGGCCAGACTCAGGGGACACACTTGAGGGCCTACCCCTGCCACCTGGCCTCAAGCAGGTGCTGCACAACAAGCTGGGCTGGGTGCTGAGCATGAACTGCACCTACCGCAAGTCCGCAGCACCCTCACCCAAGGCAGTGGCTGTAGCCAGTCCCAACAGCCCTGAGACCAGGCCCTGCCAGAGGAAACGCTGCCGACGGACCTAACTTATTTTCCAATGAAAATTGCCTTCTTGGGCTGGGACAGCTCTTTTCTCTGTCCCTTCCTTCCAAACACACTCCAGGGCAGGAGAGGGAGGAGTTGGGTGAAGTATCTGAAGCCATCTCCCAGTCTCCTCCGAGGCCAGGACAGCCCTTCCTATAGGGCCTCCAGGACCACAGGCCACAGAGTGTCTTGAGTCCATTCTGCTGCCTGTGCTGGCTGGGGAAGCAGCTGCTCGGCCATGAGTCTCCCAGGGGGCTGCTGTCTGCTGCCTAAGGAGAAGGGCCTCCTTGGAGCTCAGCTGTCCTGTTTCTGTGGCCTTGGTATTTTCCTAACTTGCTTTGCATGTGACTGGCTGCTCCTCTGTCACAGGGACTTCCGTGACTGTAAATAAACATAAGAGTCTAACTCTAACATGCACACAACTGTGAGATTAAGCAAACCCACACAGGGAGGCCTGGGGCTCACTGGTTGTCTATGGATTTTCTCCTGCTGAGTCTGACTCCATCCTTACACCCTTGGGAAAGGCACCAATCCTCCCTAGAAATTTCTTTACTGCTTCTCTCAGAGGGTACCACCCAAGCCCCCAGGTGGCACAGGGGACCTGGCTGCAGTCCCCCAGATTGTCCTAGCTGGACACAGGGCCCTGCTGCTAGGCTCCCCATGGCCACTATGTCCTGGGTCAAGGGCATATGAAGCCCCCTCACTGCCCAGGCCCTCTACCTGCATGCCACCTAGTAGACAAGAACTTGCTCGTCTTGCTCTTCCCAGTTATCTAAGAACTTTCCCTGTCACCCCTTGTCCTCCCTGTGAGGTCAGACCCAGCCAGAAGGTAAGAGCCCATCCTAGGCTAAGGGTACTAGTTTTGCCCCCTCCCTACCCCTCAATGTATCCCATCTAGTCAGTCCCTGAGGCTATGTACTATCCTACTGGTAGGCAGGAGAGGAGGCCCCACCAGGTCCTGCAGCTGTAGTCAGGAGCCCAGGTCCAACAGGAGGTCAGGGTTGGTGGTGGTCAGGAAGAGGCAGATGCGACGGGAGAGGTCAGGTCCCACTCTACGGGGCCGTATGCCCTTACCAGCCTTCACTGGGAGGTCAGCCAGGAGGCCCAGGCGCTCCTGCTCTGTGCTGCAGGCCTTGAGTGCCTAGGGGTAGGCACAGGGATGAGCAGGTGGGCCTGGAGGACCTGGCCTCCATGAGGTAGGGGATAACTGGGGAGCCCACCTGCTGTAGGAGGCGGGGGGAGGGGAAGGCAGTGACAACAGCATCAGCCACAGCTGGGCTGACCCGATTAAACTGCCTGATCTGCCTCCACCAGGCCCTCCGCAGCCCTGTGCCATCTCTTGTCACTGGCTTACCCACTGCCCAGCGCCCTGCGGTGCAGAAGGAAAAGGCATGGGACTCCTTGTACTGCCTGAAGACAGGGAAGAGCAGAAAGATCTTTTAGTGACTCCACCCTTCCTGAACACGCCCTTCCCAGAATGCATCAAAGCCCACCAACCCTGCTTTGACCTCAAAGAGGCCAAGAAGTCACCACAACCTCCAGCTGACCCTATTCCCCGTCCCAGGACAGCCTGCAGCTTGGGCAGAAGTACACACTTGAAAGGGCGCTGAGCAAGGGCTTTGGTGATGGCGCAGACATGCTGACTCAGCTCCTTCCAGGAGGCCACCAGCAACACGTCTAGATTTGCCCAGAGCTGCAGAAGCACCAAGGCCTGGGGAGGACGCAAGCAGTGGGCAGGGGCTGGAGAAAGGATCTCCTGGGGACACTCAGTCCCCCCTGAGATCAATCCTACACACCACCCTGGGAATCAAACCCAGCAAAGGGAAGGCCAACCAACTCACCAATTCAGACTGGCCCTTACCTCCTCCACCTCTGGCCAGCCGACAGCCACCTTGGCATGGGCCACCTCTGGATTCTCTGGCTGGTGTGCCTCCTTGGGGATGGGCTGGTGAGAGCTGAGCAGAGATAACCGTCCCTCTGGATCCCCACTCCTTAAGGGTCCTACTCTCCCTGAGTTCTCCTGCCCCTCTAGAGCCCATAGCAGCCTCCAGATGGCCCCCCACCCTCCCTGAGCCCCTGTCCCAGCCTAGGCATTAGGGTGAGTGATACCACAGGTAAGCGTCCAGGCCAATAACAGCCAGATGGGGGCAGGAGGGGATCTCAGGAAAGGTCCAGGGCACTGCGAGGGCTGGGCTAGAGACCTGCAGGAGAGAAAGTGTAGCACACATTTGGTCAGGGGAGGGCTGTAGCAGCAGGGTCCACGGGCCACCTGGCCACAGGGACTTTGCACAAGGGCGAGCCAGTTGTGCAGGAGGAGCCTGGCAACACTTCCTCTGCCCTGTCACCTGAGAAAACCAGCTCTGTACACCCCTTGAGGTCGAGGGGGCTAAAGAAAACTCCTGGACATATCGTAGGCTTCTAGAAGGTTGGACAGAGCCCCAAATTCCGGTCCACCTCTAAACCACACCCTGGCATTTACCTGGCACACAGCAGATGACTGACAATAGCTGATATTTGGACACTTGGACCTGACAAAGGATCTAACCTGATTACAAACTGGCACAATCATCGCCAGACCATTGTTTGTTTCTTCTGCAGACAAGGCTACCTGAGCATCAAGTCAGGGGCTGCACTGTGCACTGCCAGTTTCAAATCTGTGCTCCCTCCTCCTCCCCAGGGCTTCTTGGCCTTCTGGCTAAGATCAAGTGTCAAATCTACCCCCAGCTGTGCATGGACACTTCCAATCAAGTCCCAGGTTCCTGGCAAGTCCACTGTCCCCAACTCCTGAGCCTCCCTACTCTCCCAAGGACCTTTTCCCTGCTTCAGCCTTCCAAAAGCAGCTAAGGCTCCTCCTTCCAGAAGTAGCTGAAGCTCCTGCCAGTGCCCAAAAAGGCCCAGAGGCTTTCTTCCTCTCACTCTCAACCTCTCCATGATTTCTGACGAGAGAGGGATCTCAGTCTCCCACATTCTCTGTTCTAGTTACTCTTCCCTAGGGCAGAAACTGGCAGAATCTGGCTGAGGAACCCAGCCTCTCATGATTTGTGGAGAGAAACTACTGCCTGGATCCAGTCACCTGAGTCAGCTGGGCAACACCATACAGAAACTCCTCAGGCTCCAGAAGCAGCAGCAGTTCCTGTTCCTCTGCCTCCCACACCTCAGGAGACACCTGTGGGAACAACCAGGGTGCAATGCTGCCCACCCTCCGCCTGTGCACCCTAGGGCCTCTGCATGGTCAGCCCAGCAGCTCTGTGGTACATGGCCACAGCCAAGTACAGCTCAGACACACTGACTATAGCCTCACTGGGTTCAGAACATTCCCCAGCAGCTCCTGAACTGAGAATCTGAAGCCCAGCCCTGCTCTTTCCCAGCAGGGTGGTTTGGGCACCGTGCACTCAGCATTTCCTGTTCTGAGTGTACTCATCTGCAAGACGTGCACGATAACAGCAACAACTCTTTGGGACGGTTCCAGGACAGGAAATCCTGGATGCAGGGCACCCAATCCCGTGGGAACCCTTGGGAAATTGAGAAAACGGGGCTCCTGCTGCAGTCACCGGGAATACTCACGCTGTAGGGGCAAGGACAAGGATCGGGCTTCACTCGGCTCCACTGGAGGCTCCGCGTGGGGCTCTGGGGCTCGACGTGATGCTCACAGCCCAAAGCCTTCAGGGCCTCCATCAGGATGTCTGCACTCGCATCTTCCAGAATGGCTGGGTCCACCAGAGGGAGACAGAACTCAGCCACTCCTTCCTTCCACTCACAAGAGGACCCTATTTGGGTGGGGGTCGCAGCCTGCCACACCCACACTCACCGCCCGCAGGCTTCAGGAGAACAGAACCCAACCCAGCCAGGAAGCCGGCCCCGAAGTCCGGGCAGCAGGCAGCCTCCCGGGCGCCTCTTTCCGCCCCCATCGGACCGTGGACAACTTCTCTGCAGTGAAAGGGCATTTCCAACGCCCGAGCTCCAGGCAGAAGTGCGGACGTGGCGGCTACGGTCTGACCCCGCGGAGACCCTCACCCTCACCTGGGTCCACGCGAACCGTGAGGCGCCTCAGGGCCTGGTCAGGCCGCAGCAGCCGCAGCGCCTCGGCTGCAGCCCCGCGCTTCTCAGCTGGGTCCTGGGCCTTCTTCGCGGCCTCCGTGCTGGTGGAGCCTTCGGCGTCCGAGTCCGAGATCTCCCAAGTGGGGGGCCGCCGCGAGCGGCTCCCGCGCCGACCCCTCCGCGAGCGCGGGGCACTGCCGGATGCCGCCGACGCCATACCGGGTCAGGTCTCCTCCTCGCCGGCCGCGCCCGGACGCCTTTGTCGGGCACACAGGCCATTTCCGGTGGCGGGCGGGCCTCAAGACATGTGGCGGAAGCGGCTTCCGGCCGGAGCGATGAGACCGCGGACCGGCCATGGCGAGGAAGAAGGTTCGGCCGCGGCTGATCGCGGAGCTCGCCCGCCGTGTGCGCGCTCTGCGCGAGCAACGGGAGCGGCCGCGCGACTCGCAGCGCTATGCTCTGGATTATGAGACGTTGACGCGACCGTTCTCGGGCCGCCAGCTACCCGCTCGGGCCTGGACCGACGTGCGCTGCGAGAGCCGCCTCCTGCAGCTGCTGGGCCGCCTCCCCCTCTTCGGCCTGGGCCGCCTAGTCACGCGCAAGTCTTGGCTGTGGCAGCACAACGAACCGTGTTACTGGCGCCTCACGCGGGTCCGGCCCGACTACACAGCGCAGGTATGTGTGTACCCAAACTCCTCCCAGCTCCCCGGAGGTGTGCCCTTTTGGTCGGTCCAGACTAGCCCTGTGGGCTTCGCCTCCCAGACACCGAGCTTGTTGAGGCAGTACTACCTTCTCCATGCAAGGGGTCCCGTCACCTAATCTCCAGAAGTCGAGGAGGCTCCTAAATGACCCGCTTCCCACTTGCTTTGCAGAACTTGGACCACGGAAAAGCCTGGGGCATCCTCACTTTCAAAGGTAAGTCTTCGGAGTCTGGTGGGCAGTTAGTTGTAGGCCACAGACTGTTAAGCTAGTGTGTAAAACAAGCCCTCTTTCTTTCTCCAGGGAAGACAGAGAGTGAGGCCCGGGAGATAGAACAGACCATGTATCACGACTGGAGACTGGTACCTAAGCATGAGGAGAAGGCCTTCACTGCCTTCACACTAGTGCCGGAGGACAGCTTGCGTTCTGTGCCCTACCCACCACTTCTCCGGGCAATCATTCTTGCAGAGCGACATAAAAATGGGGATAATAGCACTGAGGAGCCTATGTTGAATCTGGAGAGAATACACATAGAATCCTGGAACTACCCTGCAAAATTGGAGGCAAAGAGAAAGGTCAAGGGCACCCTGGTCTAAAATGCCAGAACTAGCAGGTTGCCTGAGTGGTGTTAGGTCATGGAGACCATTGTGAAGAAAGACAATCTTTGCGCTACACCAGAGTCAGCCTTCTCTGAGCTTAGAGCTCACCTTTCGGTAATTGGTTCTGAGGCTCTGCGTCTTAGTGGAGAGGGCTGGGGTAGACAGCACCTGTGTCTTTCCTCTGGCTCTGCTGCCCCAACACCCACCTACGACTGAGGAGCTCTGGGCTTGGCTGAAGAGGCTCTGGAGGAAAGTGTGAAGCAGCCAGGGAGCTCGGGGTCCCCCTTTCCTAATACTCTGTGAGTCCAGGCAGAAGCTGTGCACAGAATAAAGAAACACGACGAGCCTGGGTTGTAGTTTCTTTGCGTTTGGGTTTGGGGGGAGGTTGTCTGCAGGACTGGGGAGGGAAAGGCTGACTGGGTAGTGCCCTGACCTAGTGCCTGGGGCGCCCATCTGGGGCGTGGGGTGAGTGGGAAGACCTGAGCCGGATAGGGGAGTCAGTGTCTGAACGGCTGGAGGTGACCTGGCCTCCGCAGTTTCCCTCCCCAGGGCTCCTGAATTCCCAGGGTGCAAGTGAAGTAGCCTCAAGATCCAGAGCAGGACTGCGCCGTCTAACTGCGGGCGCCCGCGCTCCCCGCTGGCCTTTGGGAGGAAGCAACGGCGAAGTTCCCTTTAAGCACAAGCCCCGCCCCCGCAGCTTCCGCTAAGCCCTAGTCGGGCTGAGCCGCAGCCGCCATTATGATCTGCTTGGTACTGACCATCTTTGCAAGTCTCTTCCCCGCGGGTGAGTGGCGCAGGGCGGGGGCGGGGGGCGGGCGGTGTTGGGCCGGCCTGACGTCCTGGTCCCTGCAGTCTACACCGGCGTGCACGAGCGCACCTTTCTGGCCGTGAAGCCAGACGGCGTGCAGCGGCGGCTGGTGGGCGAAATCGTGCGGCGCTTTGAGAGGAAGGGCTTCAAGCTGGTGGCGCTGAAGCTGGTGCAGGTGCAGGCGCGTGTGGGGGAGGGGACTGGCGTCGGGCTGGGACGAGCGCGGCGCGAGCGGGGCCCCAGAGCAGTCGCCTGTCCCTGTCCTCCCCCAGGCCTCCGAGGAGCTGCTGCGCGAACACTACGCCGAGTTGCGCGAGCGCCCCTTCTACGGCCGCCTGGTCAAGTATATGGGCTCGGGGCCTGTGGTGGCCATGGTGAGTGCCCGGCGGGCGGGCGGCCTCGGGAACCCCTACCCCCACCCCAACGCTGATGCCTCCCACCCGCGCAGGTGTGGCAGGGGCTGGACGTCGTGCGCACATCTCGGGCGCTCATCGGTGCAACGAACCCGGCTGACGCCCTTCCCGGCACCATCCGAGGGGACTTCTGCGTCGAGGCTGGCAAGTAAGGTTGGCCCTGGGGAACTGCCCCAGCCAGGTCCCACTTCCCTAACTCCGGCCGCATAGGTCCTTGTACCAACTCTCCTTAACTGCGGCTGGGATCCCGTGCTCAGGCGTACTTCTGTGCAGGAACGTGATCCATGGCAGTGACTCGGTGGAGAACGCCCGCCTTGAGATAGCGCTCTGGTTCCGCGAGGAGGAACTACTGTGTTGGGAGGACAGCGCTGAACACTGGTTGTACGAGTAGCTGCCCAGCAGATGCACACCTGAGAGGGCTGTGGCAACTCTGCATCCTTCAGGTCTGGGTGTGGCCAGACTCTAGGTCCCATGTCAGGCCTTGGAACATTCTTTCTGCAGCAGGGACCATGGTACTGTGCAAGACGTCCTTCAGGGAGGGTAGGTGCGCTGGGCTTTCTTGCCCAAGGTGCAGCCATACACAGCAGTTGTGGAAACATACCAGAATAGCAACCCTGGCACTCACCTTGGTCCAACATTTCTTTTTATAATAAACTAAAGAAATCCTTGTTGTATTGGTTGAGGCCCACAGACAGAGGTACCACATTAAGACGTTTATTACATACAGAGCAGATATGTGGGTTCACTTGCAGGGCCAAAGCCTGAGGAGAGTCATCACCGGGCCCCTTCCTCGAGCTGTACCCACCCAGCTAACCCCCAAGTCACTTCACGATCCTGTGGGAACAGACAAGGGACCTGACATCTTACATCACAGTGGAGGTGGCAGGGTGGTGGGAAGCCTGCAGCTGCATATAGCTGCAGTTCAGGGTGGCCAACTGGGCTCACGGGACAGTTCCCCGAGGTCTGTGCTTCTCTGGTGGGAGAGGGTAGGCAGAGGGGCTGGGCTGCCCTGCTCAGGGCCTCAGGGAGCAAGAGAAGACCTGGGCTTAGCAAGGTGGGGAGCAGGCCTACCTACCCATGGAGGGCAGTCCAGAGTGGTGCCTCCCCGCCTACCCTAATGCCTAGAGCCTGGCTGGAGGTGACTCTTGTTCTCAGCCCTCTTGGGCCTTTGCTTAGCAGCCTCGTTCACCAGTTGCTCTAGTAGGCCACAATGGGCCACCCTAGGCACTTAGCGTGTCTGGGAGCTGGGCTCCTTGAAGCCCTGTGCAGGAGGCA
Source organism: Loris lydekkerianus (assembly GCA_963574355.1). NCBI lineage: Eukaryota > Metazoa > Chordata > Mammalia > Primates > Lorisidae > Loris > Loris lydekkerianus. The sequence goes on from CAUYPK010075291.1 coordinate 29,684, forward strand.
GGCCCAGGAGCACACCATCCCCCATCAACCTGAGGCTGAGCCTGTGTCCTAGGACTGACCCCAAGGGAGGCCAGGGACCTCCCCTTCATCCTGAGGCCTGGGCCTGCCCTGGCAGCCTGAGAAATTCCACCCTAGGGACTACTAGAAGGGGCAGGACTCCAGGGCCCTGTTCCTCCAAGGTGAGTCTTCTGCCTAGGTAAAGCCTGGTGGGGCACACAGGTCAGTGAGGGGCTCCCACACTGGGGATAATCTCGGTCTTGGCTCAAGCAGCTGCCCCCAGGTGCCTGGCCCCGTGCTTTCATGCCAGATCCCGGGGCAGGGGGAAGTTGGGCAGGGGCTAGGGGGAAAAAGCCTGGAGAGAGGGGAAGCCCCAAAGGCCACCTGGGCAACCTAAGCCCCACCTCCCTGGGCAAATGCTAGTCTCTAGCACAATTCCCTCAGGCAGAAAGGGCCTGGGAGACAGGGTGGTCCCCCAACCCTGGCAGCATGCAAAGGAGGTGGGCTCAGGGTGGGAAGACTCAGGCATCACCTGCAGCAGCTGCCTACCTCAGATCCCACCTCATTCTGGCCCTGAGGTACCCTGAAACTTGAGGACTTTGGGCTGGACACCAGCCAGGAGCCACTGAAGAAAGGGCGTCCCCGAGAGGGTCTTCCTCTCAGGTGGGAAATGCCACCCACATGGCTGCAATCCTGCCAGCTAGGGGGCCGGGCCTCAGGTGAAAGCTGCAGGTTGAGAGGTTAGAAGAGGGGCGGATGGCGCCTGGCTGCCACTTGGGACAGTGGACAGACAGGTGGGCAGGGGTTCTATGTACATGTTGGCATCAGGCAGGGTGGGATGATGGCAGTGGCCTCACTCTGGGGTGTAGGACACCTGCCACACGATGATGTGGCTCCGCTCCGCCTTGGACAGCACAGGCTTCACCTGGCTCACATCCCCGCCGCCTTCCTCTGTCTCGTCATCTTCTCCATCTCCTAGAGGATAGGCAGCAACTGTGAGGGTCAGGTTCTTGCTGGCCAGCACGGCCTGCCTCCTAGCTACTGCCTACTCACCAATGCGGAAATCGATGTAGCCTTCCCCGCCACTCAGCACTAGCACGTTCTTCAGTTTTCGGCTCTCAGCATCTGAGGTGGGGGCAGCTGGCCCAGGGCTCTCAGATGGACTGTCCAGCACGCTCCCATTGAGGGTGGCTAGCACGTTCCCTGTTGTGGAGCAGAGGGACCTCAGGACAACAGCCTCTTGAATGGAAGCCCAAGTTACACACACTTAGAGGGGTGTGGGTGATGCAGGGAAAAACTCAGCCCAGCCCTCACCTGGCACTGAGACAAAGAATTTCACGGCATCACGGTGCCCATGGAAGCAGAGCTGGGCCTGGGCCATGGAGCAGTAGGGGATGAAGCTGCTGGCCGACTTGTCACTGCTGTCATCCCCATACACATGGATGACGCCCCCTGGGCGGGCTCCCTCCCCAGATGTGGGGGATGTCTTGTTGGCTAAAGATAGAGAGGGCCCTGGATGGGGTGCTGAGCTTGCAGGTTGGGAGCCCAGCTTTCCATCAGGCTAGGGGAGGGCAGGAAAGTACTTGCCCTGGGCCCTCAACCACAGCAGGCAGTAGCTCTGGACTCACCTCGGAGCCCCAGGAGCTGGCCTCGGTGCAGGACCACAGCTGGGTAGGGCAGAGCACAAAGGGGGTGGTGGTCAGGGTAGACCGCATTTGACTTCAGCCAGGCCAGCTGGTGTCCTGAGTGGCCTTGTGGAGCCCACCCACCCAGCCATCAGCATCTTTGCAGATGTCCCAGTAGGATCACTCACTCTCAGTCAGGGGGATGGAGATGACAACTCCATTGCCAGTGCCCACCCAGAGGCGGTTGCCTGCAATGAGCAGAGCCGTGATGCGCACAAAGGAGAAGCCCAGCTTGCCAGTACCTGAAGTGGGAGTTAGATAGGCCAGTCAGTGTAGCCGGGACTGGGACCCCCCCACACACACACACCTCCTGCCCAGCACAGCCCCCTCACCCAGCATCTTGCTGACATAGGGCTCGATGTCCACATCCTGCAGGTGCTGGTGGGTGTGGGCATGGTAGAGCCGCAGGGTGGAGTCCAGGCGGATGGACACCCACACCCCGTCACCAATCCACGCCAGCTGCCGCACCTGGCTCTCCCGCCTTGGGTGGGCGTCAAATGACTTCTGTGGGATCATAGCAGCCCATAAACAAGTAGGGAAAGGGAAAGATGGGGAGAACCTTGAACCTGCTACAGCCCACTCCAAGCTCCAGTCTGAAGCCTGTTTGGCTCCCAAGAATCCAGGCCCTCATGAGGAGCCTGAGCCTGGGGATGGCACAGGGAAGGGCTGTGGGGCCCACATAGGTGTCTCCCGGGCTTCTGTTTCAAGGGTGGACAACAGAAGTTAGGCTCCAGACAGCAGAAGTCAGGCTCCAGATAGGTTGGCATTTATAGGGTGGCTGCCCCTCACTTGCCCACGACCTTGAACACATGAGTAACTTGTCTGAGTCTGTTTTCTCACTTGACCTCATAAAGCTCCCATGATGGCAAAAGTGATTCCAGCAAAACCCCCTTCCTCTCCCAGAGCCCCAGGCCACGGGCCTGCACTCGCCTCAATCTGCATCGTCTTGGGCTGGATGACGTGTATTTTGTTCTTATAGCCACACCAGACACGGTCATACACAACGGCCATGCAGCGGATGGAATGGTGTGGGTGGCCCAAATCCATCAGGTGGTAGTTGCTCAGGTCCCACTGGCCATCTGGAGAATGCCCAGAACACCTGCTGAGGCCTGGCTGGGGCCCACCTCTGCTCTTGGGGCCAGAGCTAGAGACCCCCTTGCCAGGCTGAAGATAGGTCCTGGAGAACTTAGAGAGCCCCCTTGGCCAGTCTTTAGTAAGGCCACCAGCTGCCACCTGCCTGCCCCGTGCCACTAGGCCTTACCTTCTCCGCGGTGAAAGATGGCCAGAGTCCCATCTGCCAGTGCCACCAGCACACGGCCTTTGACATGCCTAAAGGAGGAAGGTGGTAAGACTGTGACAGAGGGTAGCAGGCCAGGCCACCTTAGCATCCCTCCCGATGCCCAGCCCTCGGCTTGGGATCACCTACACCAAGCTCAGCACTGAATCCTTCAACTTGATTGAGTGCAGGCACTTCTTCCAGTCAGCCACAGCGGAGTGCACATATAGCCTGTGGGAGGGTGTTGGGGTGGGCAGGGGCTCACCCAGGGGCCTTCCCCCCAACCCCAAGGGCCCTGCCTACCAGCCGTTCTGGGCTCCTAGCCACATGGTGGGTGCAGCACTGCTGCCTGCTCCTGCCAGGTCTCCACTGGGCTCTGGCTCTGGCTGCACACCACTGCCGTCAGTATCTGGCCCATTCTCACTGTGGGAAAGGTAGTCCAGGGTAGCCCCATGACCCTGCATCCCATGCCCTGCCCACCTCTGCCAGGCCCCCCTCTGCACCCCTCTCTGCTCCAGCCTGTGAGCCCACCTGCCAGGCTGGGTGCTAGAGGGAGGGGTGGGGGCCGGGTCAGTGAAGACGTGTTCTGTGAGTGGCCCAGGCCGCATTGCAGCTGTCTCTGGCTCGCTGGGCGCAGGGTCTGGCACCTCTGTGGCCTCTGTAGCCTCTGTGGCCTCTTCTGTGGACTGGGATGGGTTGACCTTCCCATTAGCAACGGCAGCCACTTCCCCTGTGGGAGGAGAGGTGAGCATGGACAAGACAGAGATGTAGGAATGAGGGGACAGAGAAAATTCCATGCAGGACTCACCCTGCTCTTTATCCAGCACTGGGGTATCCTCTCGGGAGGAGCAGTTGCTACGTGGCACATTGCAGCGCGTGGCACAGCCTACCAGGGTGATGCCAGCCAGCACGCCATCAGTGCTGGGGTCCTCTGGGTTCACATCACTGTCGAGGAACATCTCCCCTGGTGGGTAGTCATTGTTGCTGGCCGCTGGGAGGAGGAACACATTTCTGAAGGCCAGATCCAGATCCTACACCCTGGTGGGGGCCAGTCTTTGGCTCTCCCCCCCAGAGAGGACCTACCCTCCACACTCTGCACCATATGGCTGGCAAGAGCTTCAGTTCACTCTGTGGGATGGGCCCTGGCTGAGGGGAACTGAGTACTAAGACTCTGGTCCTAGGAGAAAACTGTGGCCCCCATGACGACCCTCAATAACTCCAAAAAGTCAGCGCTGTTTCGGCAGACAGACTGCAGTTTCATTCCAGAGACCTCGAAGGTCCAGACCAGAGACCTGTTGTTACCCCATTCCTTCATGTAAGGCTGGGTCTGGGCCTAGAGCAGTGGTTCTCAACCTTCCTAATGCCACAACCCTTTTAATACAGTTTCTCATGTTGTGGTGACCCCCAACCATAAAATTATTTTCATTGCTACTTCAAAACTAATTTTGCTACTGTTACAAATCATAATGTAGATATCTGATATGCAGGATGATTTTCATTGTTACAAAGGGGTTGTGAGCCACAGGTTGAGAGCACTGGCCTAGAGATTCACCATATGACTTCCCAAGCTGGTAACACCAAGTCCCTCCCCACCACATCCCAGCTCTTGGACTGGAATTTGGGCACAAACGGAGGTTTCGCTGTTAGTCAAAGAAATGTTTCACCCTGCGGCCTGCACTGTGGCCTACCTATTGCCTCTCACCAGGAAAGTGTGACAAACTGAATCAGCAATTAGAGTGGAATGAAGAGGCCAGAAAGCTTCCTCCTGGACATCAGGTGCACCATCTCACTTGACTGGGCACAGCCAACTCCCACTGTCTGCTCACATGCTCCTGTGTCCATAGGATGCCACCAGAAGGTGGATGCTACATGGCAGGCCTCTTTATTTCATGTCCTAACTGTCCCTTTGTGAGAAGGAACAGCCAACCTCCCCTGAGACACCCTCACGGTGCAGGAGCCAGGCTCACCAGGGATGCTGGAGATGCACAGGACATGGGCGTTGCAGACTGTAAACTGGTCCACAACAGTTCCTGGCTGGTTGGCATCGATGATCACCACCTTGCTGGTGGTCAGGGTGCTGGTGAGGATCCACACCCGGCTAGAGGTGGCATCTGTTTCAGGAAGCTCCTTTGCCTGTTACAGAGCACAGCATCAAGGCAGCAGCAACATGGGGGAGTCTCCCACACTATCTTGGGATCTAGTCTCAACCATAGCCCTAGGGGCACAGCTGTCTTCCCTGTGGCCAGGATACTTTATCTAAATTGCTCATATATATGGTCTCACTTCTGCAGAGAAAGACCATGAGCTCCCAGAGGTTGTCACTGACCTCAAATCAAGCAAGGACTCCAACTGGGAAGCATGTTTTGCCTCCTCTGTGTTCAGCCCCTTCCCAGCCTGCTCCTCTGCAGGCAGTGAGATGTGCTCCCTGCACACAGAGGCACCTGTACCTCCAGCCCTGCCATCTGCTGTGCCCCGGCCCCTCAGCAACCCCTGCCAACTGAGAGGGTGGGCACAGTGCCAGGGCTCCAAGGCCAGGACTGCCAGTTGCCAGGGGGGCCCAGGAACCCCTACCTCCTCCACCTTGTCTCAGAGAGCTGTCTAGCTGTCCTGTCTCTGTCACTCTCAACTGGACTCTAGCTGAGCTGTCTAGAGACCAAAGAGCAGGAGAGGGCTGCAGGGACCAACTAGGCCAGTCACACTAACCTTCTTCTTCTCGGGAGACGTGTGGTTGCTCTTGGGCTCATCGTCCACTTCCCGGTCACAGGTCAGAGGGTCACGACCAGGCATGGGCTTGACCCCATTCCCAGGGTCATCCTCAAGAGGCTTCCACCCGCTCAGGTTGACGCCTGCAGCACACCAAAGCTGCAAGGACAGAGCCATGGGGTCAAGAGTGCTTTCCTCTTCTGACTGACTGGAGTAAGATGGGCCTCCCCAGGCTTCCCAAGCCTGCCCCAGTCACCTTCATGGTTGAGTCCTTCTCCACCAGGGGCCGGCAGTACACGGGGACAGGCACATTCTTCATCCTCGTGTCCTCCTGGGCCCCACTAGGACTCAGCTGCAAAAAGCAGGAGGGCGCTGAGAGTGAGGCCTGGCCTACTACTCCTTCCTCAGAAACCTGGGGCCTGATGTGCCTACTAGCTCCAGCTGCAGACCTAGCCCAGGCAGGAAGGACCTGGCCCTCCAAGTCCTCTGTAGGGGAGCTGTGGGTGCTACAGGGCTCTTTCTCCCCCCACACAGCTTCAGACTCCCTGTCCAGGAGGCTGTTTAGGGAGCCAACAACCTGAGAGGCTGTTTCTGTCTGGCCCACCTGCCCCACACACCTGCTTGTACTTAGCTGGCAGACTCCAGCCGCAGGCCTGCAGCCTCCCGTCATCGTTGCGCACGTGCTCACGCACCTGGCGGTACTGCTCACGCTTCTGCTCTCGCCGGGCAGAGGACGTGCAGTCGCTGGGTGGGGGGAACGACAAGTGACATACTTGTCCAAGGCCCAGGCCCACAGGCTTGCCCCCATCAGATGGGGGGGGGGGGGGGTGCTCCAGAGGAGGCTATGATGGGGAGGCCTGCCTAGGCCTGTCCTCGCCTTTTCTGGGCATCAGGCATCTATGTGATGGAAGGATGGCTTTCTCCAGTACCACATGTGGCCCTGGGCTCAGTGGCTACATCTACCACCAGCCTGACTGAGAGCCCATTGTATTGTCATGGTCACCAACAGGTCAAAAGCCCAGGCAAAGATGCTCAGTGATTCTGTGTGGGACATGGGCCCAAATGGCTGCAGCAGTGTGTGCATGCAGAGGTCATAAACCCTGACACCTTGACCAGCATCCTGAGAAGTGAGGCCAGCTCTGCAGTCCTGAGGGGAGGACCCCTGGATGCATCCTCCCCTCCCCTTGCAGTTGAGAAGACAGGCCGTGTGACACTCACTCCTCAGGGAAGAACTCCAGAGGCCGGCTGCCTGCTGAGATCTGGCACATGGCGTGGCTGCGGCGCTGGCTAAAGCCTGCCGTGGTGGGCGACTTATAGTGGATGTTCACTGAGGGGTAGGACCGCTTGGCGGGAGGAGGGCTGGAGGAGGAGCTGAAGAGGCGGCTGAAGCTGCCAGGCACAGGGATGTGAGGGGCAGCAGTGGACCGGGAAGCCTCCCCATCTGCCCCAGCAGCTGTCCTACACCCTCTTGGGCATGCCCAACTCACAACTGCCAGATGGTGGACTTCTTCTTCTCCTGGACAGATGGGTGCTCTCGGGATGCTCTACAGGGAAAGCCCAGAAGGAGATCACTGAGCCCCTGCAGGGTCCCACCAGGGAGGCCCGAGCACCCTCAGCCATCCCAGGAGAATGGAGGTGTGATGGAATGCACCTTGGATAAGCCCATAGGCCCACACACGGAGACCGCAGCTCACGTATGGAGGGAGCAGGCTCCTGGGACCAGGCTCACCTGATCATCTCAGTCCACCGCACAGCTTCCTGCAGCTCCATCAGCCGCTCCTTGTACTGGTTCCGCTCCATGAGCACACGGGCCATCTCCACCCGTGTGAAGCGGCGGCGCTGGGCCATGGGAATTTTGTCCTGCAGAGGCAAGGGCACCAGGGCTTAGCCACAGAGAGCCAGGCACAGTCCCTGTGGCTTCCTCACACGTGCTTGCCCCCTGGGTGGAGGGGCGTGGCTCCAGCTGTGAGGATTTCCCACAGACCCTTGGGTGTGGCAGTGGGGGTTGACTTTTTCTACAACTCCCTGGACACTTTGGACAGGCCCAGATGCCAGTGGGAGCAGGCCTAGGAAAACTGACAAGAAGGGAAGTTCTAGGGAAGGTCCAGCCAGCAAAACACTTGAGGTTTCTGCAGACTTGCATGCATCTGCCTATCTGCTTCCCACAGCCATGCCCTGGGCTCCTGTGGGGCTGGGCAGAGCACAGCAGGGAGCTGCCGGGGAGCCAGGGCACCCACGGAAAGTGGGAAGATGGGGTTCTCCCCACACGACCAACTACTTGGTACCCCGCATTCTCAGGTACATTTCCCACCTCATGCCTGGAGCAAGGGGGCCCAGGCCTAGGATGTAGGGCCCAGGTGTAGGCCTGGCAACTCCTTCTGACACAATGTGGGAGGGGAATGGGGGCTACAATTCACCTTCAGCTTTCTCTCCTAGAGTATTTGGAGGTGGGGGGGCTGTACATGATGGGCTGAGACACATGACTTTACTTTAACCTCACCATGACCCCAAGTGACTGAGCTAAGGAAGGCCTGAGGCTGGTGTGACCTGGACGGGGCTGAATCTGCTCTCCTTAAGGCATGTGGTTGTGCTGCTGGTGGGCAAGCCTCTGGTCTGGAGGGGAGGTGGAGGGTTCTGAGGCAAGAGGGGCCCCACAAATGCCCAGGTAGCAGAGGGCTTTCCTCGAAACACCCCCTACCCCTTGTGGGGGTCGGGGGTTGGGTCGTGAGAGGGGACTGCAGGTGACTAACACTATTTCTGCTGCCTGGCTCTGTGACTTGGAGTGTACAGGGCAGTGGCCAGATAGCACAGCCATGAGACCCTGATTATGATGGACAAAATGCATCCACTAGGACTTGGGACTGAGAGGTGACCCAGAGTCGGACCAGGGTGGGGATCCCACCAAGGGCCATAGGTCTGACTCCTTGAAGTCATGGGATGACAAAAGATGCCACTGGATTCAGATGTCACAGAAGGGTGAGGAGGGCCCAGGGCCCAGGAGAACCAGCAAGTCCCTGGAGCCCACCCTGTATCCCACCCCTGCCCCATGCCCCACATGTTAATAGTGGAATATACCAATTCTGTACAGAGATAGCTGCTTACATCCTCCACCTCTTCTTTGGGTTCACGGCGGGCAATGATGGCCTCTGACTTCACTCTGTAGGATGAGGGAAGTCATGGGGAGTGGTGAGGGCCTCTGTCCTTGGGAATACCCAGCCTGGCAATTGTGTCCATGCTTCTGCAGAGCCAGGGTTCCCTGGTTCAGGGCCCTGAAGGCTCCTGCCAGTTCCCTGGGACAGTGACCCCACATCCTGGCCTCATGTGTGCCCTGAAGCACAGATGGCCATCCTAGCTACTCCAGCCAAGGAAGCCTGACAGAGAGATGAAGCAAGTGGCAGCACTAGCATCAGGCAAGGCCTGGAAGACCCTGTTCCCTACCAGACGTGTCTTCCCTCCTTGTCAGAGAATTCCCAATGGCGGGGCACTGGCTGATCACAGGGCTGGAGTCAGAGAGCTGTGTGGTCTCTCCTACCCTCCTTCTGAATGAAGGGATGGGGTGGTGCGGGAGCTGTAGCCAGGCCCTGTACACTGCCTGGAGGAGCGACTTGCACTCCAGGCCCTGTGTAGGGTACCACATCTGTGCATTGCTGGGTCTAGGTGGGGCCCCTAGAGTGGAGCTGACAGCAGGGGTGGAGCGGCAGGCCTCACCCAGGGCCACTTAGAAAGGAGAGTGGGTGTTGGGGAAGGGTGTAGGAGCACACACAGGTCGCCCAGGGAGCCCGCACCTCTTCAGCTCCTCTTCCAATTCCTTGATGCGGTTTTCCAGCTTGACTTTGGTTTGCTTGGCGGCCTCTAGCTCCCCCTTCAGCACCTCCTGCTCCCCCGACAGTTGGTCAACCTTAGCAATGAGGTCGTTCTTTACCACATTCAAGGCATTTCTTGGAAAAAGCAGAATGATGGGAGTGTCATGTGAACGTCAAGGATGCACATGACAGTACTATCGGAGGGGTCCACATCTGAGAAGGTACATCTGATCAAGGATGCAGGTAAAGGCAGTAATCCTTGTTCCCGTCTAAGCACTAAACTCTATGGTCACCCTATGGAAGGGGCCTCTGGCATAAGCACCCTAAAGAAGTCACAGGAGTCCTGCTTCAAATCCATCTGTCTCCCTAGGGGCATGAGCCTGGCGTGGAGGTCAAGGGTCAAGGTTCTCCTGGACACAGCCCTCTGGCCAGGGTCAGTCCACCAGCAAGAGGGTTACTTCAGCCACTGTGGCCTAGGAGGGGTCCTCTTACTTGGTTTCTAGAAGCTGTGAGTTTTCCAGCAGTAGATTCCCAACTTCTTTACCCATTCCTGAAACAAAAGGGGTGGAAGTTTTACCTGTGCCCCTCAAGGCTGGATCCAATGCTACCATACCTGCCTCAGAGCAAGTGTCCATTGGGGGCAACCTTGTACCTGGAGGCTGACTGCAAGGGAGGTGCGGTCAGCCCCAGAAGGCCCTTGTGGAGACTCTACAGCTAGCAGGAAGGCCCTGCATGGAGCAGGGTCCCCAGGGCAGCAACTGGTCTCACATCCTGGGCCTTGGGGGTGCCCTGGAACTGCTCTGTGTGTCCACTTCAACCCTGCCTTCCAGCACTGCTCCCTTCCTCTGGCTCTGTGGTTTCTGGGCCTGACATGAGGCATAAACTTTAGCTCTGCCCATAGGTGAATGATGTTGGAGCTGCGGTGACAGAACAGAGAAGATGGCAAAGGACTAGAGAAGACCTCTGACCAAGGAGATGGAATGGCCTATGGCAGGCACAGCCATTTATGGGGCAAGGCACAGGCCCTGGGGGTGAGGCATGGCCAGGGTGATGGGGCTGGCAGGAGGCAGAGGACAGAGTGGACAGAGGAGGACAGGAGGGACTGACCTGGCCCCTCCCCTCTGCCACTAGGCCCCAAAGTGGACTGTATACACTCAGCTTTCTGTGGACATGTCACAAGAGCCTCAGAAATCCCGAATACGAACCCTCAGGACAGCCCTGAAAACCCAAAGACTAACCTTCCTGCTCACCTCCCCACCAGCTACGCAGTTGGGCAGCAGCACTAGGACACCTGAGTGCTTGTGTTTGGGGGTCCCACCTGCTGGCTCCATTATGACCTTCCTTGGACAGGAGGCAGGAGGCAGGGCTCAACCCAGACATGGTGTGCCTTGAGTGTATGGCAGCCCACAAACGCCATGGATGGCCTGCCTTGGCTGTCAAAGGTCTGCTCATAGGGAGCCAGCCAGCTCTGAGGGAGAGCACTGCCTCCCATGGCCCACGAGGCAGTGTGGAAAGACGTCTCTTCCCTGAGCTCACCCCCACCCTGAAAGCTGGGGCCCCACAGAATCTGGACCCCCACTGACCCACCATGCAGAGCAAAGCACCCAGCGCATGAAGCATGGGGAGCTGTCAGAGTAGAGAGGAACGACGCGCTGAAACGGCCTGGCCTTACCAAAGAAATCATCGCGCACTATGGGAGCCGTCCCAGTCCCACAGGAGATGGGCAACCAGGGCGGGCAGGAGAGAGGGAGAAGGGAGAGAGAAAAGAAGCGCATTAAGCTATGTAGACAGCAGGGTGAGCGGGACCCTAGAGCTAGTTCCCACTGGGTTAGGGGTGGCATAGGCAGGATCGCAGGAGGTGGGATGGAGCCAGCTGCTCCTTGGAAGGTTTATCCTTAGGGTTGCCCAGAAGACTACCAGGCCAAATCACCTGTGAGAAATGCAGTTAACATGTATCCCTAGAATGCTGAGCTGGGAGGAGGAGGGGGCTGAGCACAGAAGTCACTGCCATGGCGGGTAGCACTACCCAGGGCTCAGAGCACCTGGACAGGCAGAGGCCTCAGAGTCTCCTGCTGCAAAGTAAGAAGACCCCTGGGCTGCACTTAGCAAAGGGCCTCTTGGCTGCACTTGACAGTGGAGAATGGCCACAGACTGCCCTCAGGCCTTTGTTCTGTGCCCTGTAGGTATTTCTTTCTTTTTTTCCTTTGAGACAGAGTCTTACTGTGTCACCTTCAGTATAGTGCTGTAGTTTCATGGCTCACAGCAACCTCAAACTCTTGGGCTCAAGCAATTCTCTTGCCTACCCTCCCAAAAAGCTGGGACTACAGTCACCCAGGACAATGGCCAGCTACTTTTAGAGATGTCTCGCTCTGGCTCAGGCTGGTCTTGAACTCGTGAGCTCAGGCAATCCATCTGCCTCTGCCTCCCAGAGTGCTAGGATTACAGGTGTGAGTCACCACGCCCAGCCTGACCTGGTAGATATTTCTAATGGCTCCACAAAACCATCAGAAGTGGCCCTCGGGACAGCTCAGGCTCCAAGGGGGTCACATATGAAGTTCATTGTCAATGACTAGTGGGGCAAACCCAAATAAGCCCAGAGCAGAAGTGGGCTAGAGAGCGAAGCGCAAGGAGTGGGCCAGTCCGTGCAGCTGTGGTTGTGTGGACCCCCTCTCACCCGCTTCCCTTGGCCTGCACAGCGGGGACACTGACAGGAGAGATACACACCTGAGAACTCTCCTGGCATGTCCAGCGAAGCACAGAGAAGCAGGGAAGAAAGTGACAAAGATCAGTTGGTAACTGGAACCAACAAAATAAAAACATTTTTAGAAGGAAAAGCAACAACAATGCAGCCATTCCCACGCTGGAGGGCATGAAAGAATGAGAGCAGACCTCAGCAGGGAGAGGCCCTAATGGAAAAAGAGTCCTGAGAAGCAGGCCTCTCAGCACCTAGGGGGCCCTGAGCCTGTGGCCCCGGCTGGGGGCCTGGTCTCTACCCATCAGGAGGGCCAGCCCTCTGCAAACCCTGATGTTTGAGCCTGTCAAGAGAAAAGGGTGTGGTATATTGGGGTACAGTGGGGTACCAAGAAGCCTGGCTTGGGTGAGTGAGTACACCCTGGGAGGCTCCATCTGGGCCTGCAGGCACAGACCTGGAGCTGGCCTCCTGGCTTCCATGGTTAGCCCAGGTCTCATGGGAAGAGCACAACCTCAAGTGAAAGATGACCAGATGATAAAAAGGGAGCACCTACTGGTGATGGGAGAAAAAATACAAGTCATAAGCAAAGATGGCCGCACAGGCTATGGGGAGGTACATGCCATCCCCTCAGGTCTGGCCATCTCTGGGACATAGGGGAGGCTGGTGAGGAACATGCTGTGAGTGGAGAAATGCTTCTTTCTCCAAAAGACCTGATGAAACAATTCTGTTCTACGCAGTTCATTTCACATAGAAAGGAAAGTACTAAAAAGCCACCACCTAAATGGCAAAATGGGCGACTATTGTAGGAATTCCAGGGGTGAAGAAGTACTCCGTTCAGTGTGAGTGTGCCCTCTCTAGTGACCACTTCCCAGGGCAACTGCTGCTAATAATCCATCCTCTCCTTCTCAGGCTTCTTTCCAGATAACCACCAGTGCCTAAAGGCAGAGGGAACTATTACCCATCCTCCTGGGTGACCTTTGTTTCACCTAACACTAGTATTGCAGGACTCTTTCATGTCAAAGATTTGTAGCCACCTTTAATGCTCTGTGGTATTGCTGTATGGGATTGTCTCATCCTTTATCACAGCATTCACTCCTTTAGTAGGAATTTAGGGCATATATAGTTTGTGTAACCACCAGGATACCATAGCAGAGTGTTCCCATGTGAGGATCATTGGGCCTCCCAGCCCCCAGTGCCTACTCCAGGGGCACACTTCCTGCTGCCATTCAGTGCCACAGGCCCCACCACAGTCTCAGTTGTCTTCATTATTTTATTTATTTTTTTCAGGCAGAGTCTCATTCTATCACTCTCGGTAGGGTGCCATGGCATCATAGCTCACAGCAACCTTAAACTCTTGGGCTCAAGTAATTCTCTTGTCTCAGCCTCCCAATAGCTGGGACTATAGGTGCCCGCCATGATGCCTGGCTATGTTTTAGAGATGATGTCTCACTCTGGCTCGGGCTGGTCTGGAACTTGTGAGCTCAGGCAATCCACCCTCCTCCGCCTCCCAGAGTGCTAGGATCACAGGCATGAGCCACTGTGCCCAGCCTTGAGACACCATTTTAAGATGCACCATTATTTTATTAATGGAATGTCAAGGAAGACAATACGTTGCTACCAATTAAACTATGACATGCTAATAATTAAGACCCACTAACATTTCAGAAATATTAACATAAGAAGAAAATTTGCATCTTAGAATTGACATAATGAGGAGGTAAGGGAGTTAATACTTTTTGATCACTTAGTGTGTGTCAGTTGTCAGAGCAGCTGCTTTACCTGCACTATCTTGTAGAAACTTCACAGTAAGTACATAATAAGGTGATGATGTTTCCATTTTATCAGGGAGGAAGCTGAAGCTCAGAAAAGTTCAGCTTACTTCCCTGAACTGCTTAGTTGGAATCTGAAATTAATTCTAGCACAGGCTGATCCTACTTTTTGCCACTGTGCTACACTGTAATCAGGTAGCAGTCCTGTGGGACAGACCTGGAAAATGTCTAGAAATAGCCTTTAGTACAGAGAAGAACTAGAACATGTCACTGGAGGGCATGAAAGAAGCTCAGCACTGAGAGAGCCATGACATATGCCTAGACCCAAGACTAAGCCCTGTGAACCCTCAGGTGATGTCACCGATCAGTCCACTGTTTCTATGCAAATTTATTCAGTGCCAGCAAGATGCCCATAGACTTGTTGGGGGGTTTTCAGGAACTTTGTGAATGGATTCTGAAGTTCATCCAAGAGAGTAAATGTGTGAGAATAACCCAGAAAATTTGAGAAAGAACAAGCTTGCAAGATTGCCATGGCAGGTATCAAAGCCATAAACTAAGGTGGTTGAGGCATATGGTGACAAGCCAATGACTAAGCTCACTGAAAAGAGCGGAGAACATACCTGGACTCACGAGGAAATTCATACATCACTAATATGGTATTTCAAGGCATGGGATATGGGTGGATTATGCGATAAACGTGCTGGATCAGTTGAAAAGCCATAGGAATAAAATGAAGTGTGATCCAACTTCATGCCATAAACAAAAGTAATTTCTAAGTGGATTAAAGATCTAAACATAAAAATGCAAGGATAATTGAACTGGAAAAGAATATTGGATATTTTCATAATCTCGGCCTCTGTACAAGACCAAAGCTATAGAGGAAAATATTGACAGCTGTGGCTAATGATAGTGACATTAAAATGAAAATAAGCCAAGTATAATAGGAAATGGGCAGAAGACGAATAGAAACTTCACAGAAGATACTAACAAACATGAAAATATGCTCAACTTCTAGAATAAAGAAAGTAAAATGAATAGAAAATTGAAAAATTTTTTTGCCTAAAAAAATTGGCAAAAATAAAGACAATTTCCTGGTACTGTGGCTCATACCTGTAATCCTAGCACTCTAGGAGGCCGAGGCGGGTGGATTGCTTGAGCTTAGGAGTTCGAGACTAGCCTGAGCAACATTGAGATCCAGTCTCCAAAAATAGCCGAGTGTTGTGGTGGGCGCCTATAGTCCCAGCTACTTGGGAGGCTGAGGCAAGAGAATAGCTTAAGCCCAAGAGTTTGAGGTTGTTGTGAGCTGTGACGCCATGGCACTCTACCGAAGGCGACAAAATGAGACTCTGCCTCCAAAAAAAAAAAAAAAAAATAGCCAGATGTGGAGGCACAAGGAGGGTGCAGTGAGCTGTGCAGTCCAGCCTGGGCAACAGAGTGAGACAAAGTTAAAAGTATATATACACAGGCTCAGCGCCTGTGGCTCAAGTGGCTAAGGTGCCAGCCACATACACCTAAGCTGGCGGATGCAAATCCAGCCCGGGCCCACCAAACAACAATGACAGCTGCAACCAAACCCGGGCATTGTGGTAGGCTCCTATAGTCCCAGCTACTTGGGAGGTAGAGGCAGGAGAATCGCTTGAGCCCAGGAGTTGGAGGTTCCTGTGAGCTGTGATGCCACAGCCCTCCACCCAGGGCGATAGCTTGAGGCTCTGTCTCCAAAAAAAAGTATATATACACAAACACAGACTGCCACAGAGGGTGTGCTTGTCTCCTTCCTGATCTTAGAGGGAGACCTTCCTGTCTTTCATCATTATGAATGTACCTAAGACTCCTGAACTGAATACTTTAAAATGGTTTAAGATGGTAAATTTTATGTTATTTACATTTTACTACAACTTTAAAGTGTGTGTGTGTGTGTGTATATATATATATATATATATATATATATAAAATGTAAATATATATATGTAGCCTCTATTGGGGCACTTCTGATCCAAGCCTTCCTAAAACAAATTTCTATTTCAGGCATGAGGCAATACTAGTGCAGAACAGCCTGGATGACTTTGCTCCCTGGAGGTCTCCCTGTCCTAAACAGGACAATCACCATGAGGCCCCACAGCTAAGACAGCAAGGACATCCCAGGCCACAAAGGCCCATGTATCCTTTGCTGCAGTTGGACCTAGTGGTGTCTCTGGCTAGAAGGCTGGCCTGGCCATCAAGGGAAACACCCTCCAGTCCTGGATGGCAAAAGGTCGTGAGCATCCAGCACTGAGAAGTGACAGTGAGAGACTGGCGATAAGAACCCTCAACGCAAGCTGGCCCCACCTTAGGCAGGATGAGGAAATGCTGATCCCAATGCCAAAGATTCTGGAAGTAGAACCACCATCTTCTGAAGACTCATGATGGCACAGCAGGGAGTAGTGGGAAGAACTTTTCCTGAAGCAACCTCATTGTTGCTAACACCAGAGTGGAGAGGGCAAAGTGGGAGCAAAGGACTTGTGACCACTGCTGCCCTACCCAGCCACACAGATGCAGCCACACCCAAAGCCCACCTGAGTGGGCTGCTGAGCTCTTCTCCAACCGCAGGGCTATAGGCTCAAAACCCAATGTGCAGTTGGGAGGGGTAAGACTTAGTCGCTCTACTTTTTGCCTCAGAGCTACAGGAAGGGCTACAACTAGGCCTCAGAGCTATGTGGCCAGCACTGGCCTGGCACAGACACCTGTGAACACAGGGAACTCCTGTACTAGGAGGAAGGAAGCAGTGCTGTTCATGGCCTGCTTTAGACCTGAGGGTTTGGGGAGGACTGTCTATGAATTTTTCTCAAGGAGCAGAGGAACCAGCAAGTGATCACCTTCCCTAAACCTCCCTGGAAAGTAGATTGCCCTGGGAGGGGGTTTGGAGAGGGCACAGGGTTTCTTTTCAGGAGAATGAAATCTTCTAAACTTTTTGACTATACTAAACACCACAGAACTGTGTCCTTGAAAGGGGTGAATTTCACGGTATAGCTGGCCCTCCATGTCTACCAGTTTCCATGAGTGAACCCAACCAAACTCTGAGTGAGAATGTAGCTGGGCCTATGACGGCTGTGTCTAGGCTGACCTCATACAGACTTTTTTCCTTGCCATTCTTCCCTGAACAATAGAGTATAATGACTATTTACACAGAATTTGTTTTGAATTAGGTATAAGTGATGTAGAGATGATCAAAAATGCGTAGGTTACAAGCAAGTGTTGAGCTACTTTATACTAAGGATCTGTGTGTCTGGGACTTTGATCCTTGGGAGGTGGGTAGTATCCAGAAACCACTTCCTTGTGGATAACAGGGACGACTGTACATGGAAGATATTGCAACAAAATTGTAAAAACAAACCTCCTAGCCCATTATAAGCAAAGCCCATACAGAAAGCCCCCAGGCCCTCCAGCTGTAGGTGGGGCCAGCCCAGTTTACCTAGGAGGTCGGCCCCTTCATCCACATCCCCGATGACCTCAGAACCTGCTGTTGACAGCTCGTGGTACAATGAGTCGGTGTTGATGCCAAAGGCTTTGTTCACAATCCCCTGAGTTGGGCTGTTAGGGTGCACAGGCCAGGAGAGAGAGCAGAGTCAGGTGCCACGAATCTGCTACATGTCCACCCCCTTCCCACTTTGCCCAGTGCAGCCACTCTACACTGACATCACACTGCAAGTGCAGGTGTGGACAGTAGACAGTGAGAGCAGAGGCTTCACCAAAGGCACCATCTCAGGTGGACACTGAGCCGTCTGGGCCCTGGGGCTTGGTCCGAGTGAGTACCTGCTTCCTGTGCGGTCCAGGCGGGTCTCCGGACACATGTCCAGCTCTGGGGTGGAGTCGATAATGTCTTGAACGTCAGACCACTCATCGCTGCTGCCCATGCCTAGGGGAGAGCACAGAGGGACCTGGGGTCAGGAGAGGGTCCAGCCATCTCTGTCCTGCTCACAACCACCCTCTGAACCCTTATCTGGAGACCCTGAGCTAGACTAGCCACTAGGCTGGGATCATCAGAAAAAGGCTCTTTCCTGCTGGCTAAGTGATGCAGAACCCCAGAACTGTGAGCATCTGAGGGAGGAAGGGCTGCAGTGGTCTGTCTACACAGTATTGTCCGGCAGCAAGTCCATCTCCAGAGTTCCTGTGTCTGCATAAGCCAGTGAACTGCTCCTTTTCATGATCTAAGTGAATGGGCCAAGTATCATTCCCCTTTCTTTCTCTTATTTGTGTGCTGCTGGGTGACTGGAGTCTACTGTGCCATGTTGAAATATGTCTACATGTATGGGCAGAACCCCGGTGACTGCATTTGGAGGTGGGTAAGGTAAAATGAGGTCACTGGGGTGGACCCTGATCCCATCTGAGGATACAGCCACACAGAAGTTCGGTCCTATGAGGATGCAGGGAGGAGAAGGTGTCAATGAGCCAGAAACAGGCATCAGAGGAGCCAGCCCCGCCACACCCTGATCTTGGACTTCCAGCCTCCAGACTGTGAGGAAGGACATCTCTGCTGCCCAGGCTGCCTAGCCTGTGGTGTCTGTGACGACAGCCTGAGCAGACTGCTACATCGGCCCAAGGTAAACCTGTACTTGGAAAAAAAGTCTCCCCACATCTGTAGTCCCAGCTACTTGGGAGGCTGAGGCAAGAAGATCATCTGAGCCCAAGAGTTTGAGGTTGCTATTAGCTATGATGCCAAGGCAATATACCAAGGGTGACAAAGGCTAAATAAAAAAAAAAAAAAAGGAGAGAAAAGAAAAGTCTCCCCAGTTGTGGATAAGACAGTGCAGAGCTCAGGGACACTAGGACAAGTGCACACCTATGCTCACGTTGCGCATCTCCTGGGTGACCTGGACTTCCATGTTGCGGCTGTTGCGCTTCTCACGGGCCCGCTTGCTGTTCTTTGTGCTGACCCCATAGCCCCCCAGGGGCTGCAGGCTCTCGTTGAGTGGTGTGACTGCGGCTGAGGGCACAGAGGATGTGGGCGTGTTGGACTTGGTGCCTGTGGTGCTGGGTGTGGCGGCTGCTGAGGACTGGCCGGACTCAGACATCTCATCTTGTGGACACTAAGGCCAAACACAGGGGGAGGGAAAGCGAGTCACTGGGTCCTTGTGCCCACATCTCCCACATGGCCGCCTGAGGCCCTGGCGCTCCGCTTGGCCACTCCGCCGCTGTCAACAGCACCTGCCTGCTCTGCTGGGCCAGGAGTTCCCACTGCTGCCCGTTGGCTGGTTCTTCCAGCCTAGTCACTCGTAGGTCGATTCACACATCTGGCCACGGCCTCTGGCTTCCCAGAACAGTGCCAGCTTACTTAACGGGTGTGAAGTAGACTCTTGGGCTGCACCCTCCATAGCACGATATGCCAAAGCCTGGTGGGATGGGGATGGTACTACCCAGAGGACACTGTAGGCAACCCTTTGCAGCTAGTTGTCAGTCAAAAAAAAGTCACAGCCCAGCGCAGGGCAAAGAACCCTAAACAGGGACCCAGGAAAGAGGTCAACCAGGCTGATGTCCCATCTGATCGAGTTAAAATACTGCGTGATCCCACTGGTCCTGTCGCTGCTGCTCTCCATGGCAGCCAGGAGGCTCTGCCCTGGCTCACATCAGTGGCTGGAAAGGAACCCTGTGGTGTGCAGCCCCCACTGACCACCTGGACCAGAGTTCAACCCCAACACCAAAACTAATTGGATTAACTAAAATCCCATTTTTTATACAACAGGCTAGCACCCAAATATTCCAAGGGAGTGGGGAGCACAGATTATGAAAAACTGCAATCACCTGTTTACCTTAAGAACAACATTGGAGAGGAATACTTAAAAAAATTTTTTTATTCTGTCTCCACAGACACTGTCAAAAATTGCCAGAGCTGACTATGTTGCTAATTGTCCTGGCAGAGCTCAGGGAGGAACATGTTCTATTTAGATAACCTAAGACATGAACAAACACATTCTTTTCCTGATCAAAGTATTGGACATTCTCAAGAGAAACAGCTGCCTATCTAACCACTCTTCTGTTATCCAATATTATTGACCCCCAAATGGCCCTAAGCAGGCCCTCATGGCAGCAGCCTGCCCAGCCTTGGGGTGCCCCCCTGGCAGGGCAGGAAGGGCAAGGCTGTGCTCCTGGGCAATGCCCACAGGCAGGCACTGTGCGAGTTGGTCAGCTCCCCAGAGGGCACCTTGGGGGCCTTTCGAACGCTCAGGCTGCTTTTCAGCCCTCTCTGCAGCTGGGTGAATACTGCCCCAACTTAGACCGCTTTCACTGTGTAGGGCAGATGGGGCTCCCAGAAGCCACAAGCTGGCTCTGAGATGTATCTTAGGCTATTTGGCTCAGAGGACAGATGTCTGGCTTCATCTACCAGGCTCCTAAGCTTCTGTACAAGGAATCTCAAAAGGATACATCTTTCTTCACAGTGCTAGTTCTCAACCAGGGGTATCTTTGTGCCCAGTGGAGGTTTCCGGGTGTCACAACTGGAGAGGAGGTTCCTAAGACACTAGGGAGTGAGGCCAGAGACACTGCTGGGTGCCCAGGACACTCATAGCTAAGCACGTTCCAGCCACAAATGTCACCTGCACTGAGGTGAGAACCTTCACACCACACTTATCTGTCTCCCATGGATGTGGCTTTGTGTAAACATCTTACATTTGGATTCCAGTGCTGCGGCTTAAGCTTGATTTGAGAAGAGAAAAATCCTTTCCTCCTCTTACCACCACCAAGACCAGAGTTGAGTGGGGTGACTTTCACACTGAAAGTCTCTGTGATGAAGCTTTCAAAGAGTCTTGCCAGCCCCATATATTAGAGGTATCTAGGTATCCACCTGGGCAGGACCCTCTGCCACCACCCAGCAGAATGAGGCAGGGAATTTCACACAGGCCAGGTAGGGACCAGGTGAGTGGCTGAAACTTGCTGCTGGACCACCATCCTCATGGCCTGTCCCCAGCCTATTGGTAACCTTCATGATGAGGGGACAGGTCTGTAGTCTGACTATGCTTCTTCTAGGTTCCCCTAGCTCTCCCTCACCCTGAGGGGCCACCACTTACCCATGGGATACTGCCCCTGGTCACAACTTACCTACAGGCAAACCTCTCAACCTCCTAAACATCAACGTGGAACAGTGACCTCCAAATGCAAAGAACCCAAACTCTTAGCGGTCATTCCTCACCATGAGTAGCCACAACTGTTTGGTTAAAACACTGAAAATACAGTACATAAAAACAAAAAACAAAACAAAACAAAAAACAACAAAAAATTAAGAAATTAGAAAAACTTTAAAACCTAGAGCATAAAATAAAAAGAACTTAGATGTAATTATTTTTTTAAAAAGAAAAATCAAATAAAATACACCTACAAACTAAAACATAAAACACTACAGTTTATGAAGAAAAAGACTATCTTAGACAATGCAGAGGTGAAAGAAAAGACACTGTAAAAGAATAGCCAGACCAGACACAGACGAGAGGAGGGGGGTCTGGGCCACAGGGTCAGGCAGGAGCCCGTTAGGGCTTTCTGAGGTTCACGTGGCTTCTTCTAATGCTTACAGGGCAGGTCCCAGCTACATGAGCCACTGTAACTGGAGAGGCTAAGGAAGCCAGGTCCCACAGGCCTTGCTGACTCCTTCCCTGTGCACATGACAGTCAAAGAACAGGGGACGAATATCCCAAATGTCTCAGACATGCCACTCCCCAGAGCAAACTCAGAAGCAGGGCCCCCTTCTGACAGAGCTGGCAGTCCGCAGCAGCCTCCTGCAGGCAAGCTGGACACTCAGAGAAGAAAGGACAGTCGGCAAAGAATGCAGCAGGAAGGAAGCTTCCAGAGAAACCCCGGACCCACATCCACCAGCCCAACCATACTGGAGGCCCAGGGCCTTTGCCTCTGTGGCATCCTCCAATGGCCTCCACGGAAGAGCCACCCCAGGAAGGTGGCGAACCCTACCTGGCAATGGGGCCAGAGGCCTGTCATGAGATAGCCTGCCTTCCCCTGCCTGAGCTCCCAGATCAGAGCCAGTGGCCAGAGACCTCTGGCCCCACATGCTGGGGTATGTTAAGTGGGTGGCTATGCATACTTTGGTGGTGGTGGGGGGGGGTCTGTCTTCCCAAACTCAGAAGCTGAGGAGGTGTGACCAAGGACAAGCAGAGCAGAGCCTGGCACAGAGGCATGACCTCCTTGCCTTTGCTTTCTCCCAGCAAGTGCAGACCTCAGTCTGGACATTTTCTGTCTCTTAGGAGCAGAATGCAGTTGGGCTGGGGGTTAGTCTGAGGGTGAGGCTTATATTTGGGGGTGTGGTTTGGCAGAAGTCCACTAAGCTCAGCCCTGACAGACACTAGGTACCCCTGGCCACAGAGTAGCCTATTTGGGAAACAGAGAGGTCTAGTCCAGACTAGAAGGGGCCACACAAGGCCATGCAGAGTGGCTGTAGCAGCACGGGGTCTGCTGTGTGGCCCGAGTCTCCACATAGCCCAGTTTAGTCTCCCTATTTCTGTCTCGTGTCAGGGCAAAGGTAGATTAGCCCAGGGAGAGCTGCAAAAGGTAGTTTGCAAAGACAGGGATTCCGCCTAAACAGACATGGGGTGCCAGCGATGGGGAGGAAACCCTCACTCCACAGCACGGCTACAAAACCTGGTAGTTGGAGCTGGACTGCAGCTGGCCGAGGTCACTCAGATGCCAGTGGTCCCCCGCAGGCACGAGCTTGCCCCCCATCTGTGCACGTACCATGCTGTCCGCCAGGGGGAAGACATTCAGAGAGGTGGGGCGCTCCTTCCTGCTGGAATGTGGGAGAGAGGAGAGGAAGCAGGGTTAGAGGCAGCTGCAAAACAAACAGAGCCCTCCACCTGATCACGCTTCTGCATAGCATCACGCCCCCGACCCCCATCGTGCTTGATTTACTTTTTGGGTTTTTTTTGTAGAGACAGAGTCTCACTTTATTGCCCTCGGTAGAGTGCTGTGGTGTCACAGCTCACAGCAACTTCCAACTCCTGGGCTTAGGTGATTCTCATGCCTCAGCCTCCCAAGTAGCTGGGACTATAGGCTATTTTTATTGTTGTTGCAGTTTGGCTGGGGCCAGGTTTGAACCCACCACCCTCGGTATATGGGACTGGCGCCCTACCCACTGAGCCATAGGCACAGCCCTTTATTTACTATTTTTATTTAGTTCAGTTTTAATAGTGCCAAAAAACCCCGCGGAGTGTCCTGGCCATGCTGACTAAGGCCCTGGGTGGTGACTTTCAGATGTGGATCTTTCTTGTGTAGTGCCCAGACCTGCCTCCTGTGACATTGCCACCAGCCCCACCTCTAACCCTGGGGCCAGCAGAGAGCATCCACCCTTCCCAGTTCTGTGTTTCTTGCCCTCCTTCTGCCCCTTTTAGTGTTTTTTGTTTGTTTGTTTTGTTTTGTTTTGTTTTCCGAGACTCACTTCGTCGCCCTCGATAGAGTACCATGGTGTCATAGCTCACAGCAACCTCAAACTCTTGGGCCCAAAAGATTCTCTTGCCTCAGCCTCCCAAGTAGCTGGGACTACAGGTGTTCACCACAACACCCAGCTGTTTTTTTAGAGATGAGGTCTTACTCTGGCTCAGGCTGTCCTGAATCTGTGAGCTCAGACAATTCAACCACCTTGGCCTCCCAGAGTGCTAGGATTACAGGCATGAGCCACCTTGCCTGGCCAATGGTTAGTGTTTTTAACATGAGGCCTTATCATTGCAAAATGTTTGAGGCAAGATATATTCAGAGTAAAGAGCATCCCCACGTTTGCGGTAGCCCAAGGGACACCACTCCCTCTTCCCCAGCTGTTTCAGAGCTGACACCTAGGACAGAGGCTCACTAAAGAAAGAGTGTTTGGGAGGCTGGAGCTGGAAGAGTTAGCCTCAGTGCGCCATGTGGGCTCAGCCCTGGGGAAGGCCTTCTGCGGGCTGTGAATGTGAGGACAGAGACCTGAGTTCTCATTCCACATGGTCTGTTGGAGGCTTCAAATCAGGTGGGCCCAGATGACAGAGACCAGGGACAGCTTCCTGATGACCCCAGCTGGGAGGCAGTTCTCACAGGAGCCCCCACTGCCTCGAGCTGCTTAGGTCTAGAATTACTCAGCTTTTGACATAGCTTCTGAGGCTCAAATCTCAGTCCCCAAGCATTGCAGGAGGTAGTGCTCCTCAGAGGTCCCAAGGATGAGAAAGATGAGGGGGAGGGAGCGCAGTGGCCAGCATTGACTAATGTGGCTAGGTGGGCAGCTTTATGAAGTAGGGCTCTGAGAAGAGGTTTCTCTCTGGCTGGAAGGTACACCCAATCCTGGGGCCAAGCCAGCTGGTCTATTCTATTCAGCAGGATGCTGTTACCTGGAACATGAAGGTCCATGGACCTGCTAGGACCTGGCAGTGCCATCTTGTTGGTCTGTGGCAGAGACAGAGGCAGGGGAGCTGCACAGGGGCGCTCACTCAGGCCAAACCCACCCAGAGGGCAGTTTCCTGTTGATGTGTGCACAGGAGGTGGCTATTCTTAGACACATCTAAACTCAGATCATAAAGAAGGATGTTGGTGTTGGGAAAGCTCTGGATATGCAGATCTATCAAAACTCAGAGGGTCCCACGGCTCCACTCTCACTCCATCTGCTCTCTGATCACAGCTGTGAGGCCCCTCAGCCACTGTAAAGGCCACCAGCCACCAGGTACAGGGGTCTCAGCTACCCTGTCTGCTCCAGCAGCTCCTAGGTGTGGTGACAACTCCCCTGGGGCCCAGGTTGACCCCACTGGGCACTTATACTCATGACCTTGGTGATATGCACATAGCAGGTGCCCAGATCCAAGCCTTGACAAGCCAGTACAGTCTTGGCTATCGCCAGATGCTATGGGGTGATAGTAGGGAGCAGAATGGGGCCTCTTGGGGGCAGGGGGTGCACTCATGGCTCGTCTGTCCACAGCCCAGTGCTAGGATACACCCCTTGCTCAGCCACGATGCTACCTCTGCTGTCTTTCCTTTGCTCCTCCCTACAAAATCCAGCCAGGGCTGGTCTCCAAGCCTGGTGAACGCCCAGGGTACTGCCTACTGGCTGGGTGTCTGAGCTTGAGAAACCTCATAGCCTTCTTGGGGAGATGCGAGTGACCTCCCCTTTAGACACCCTTGCCCACCCTTGTGGGTCAAGTCACCCACAGAAGTCACACTACCCAAGTGGGTCAATATTATGCCACCCACTCTGGGCACCATGCCAGGCACCAAGTGACCAAGATGGCCATGATGCCAGGGTGGAGGCCCCTCTTCCTCCCATCATGCCTGCATCAGTGCCAATCTGTGGCTAGAGCAGGCTCTTGTTGAGTGAGCAGGAGAAAGAGTTGGGTCAGGACAGAGCAAGAGCCCAGCACTACTGCCCTACTCCGTGGCTGTACCAGTGTCTGGTCTGCTACCTCCTCACTGTCTGTCTCACAAGTGCAACTGGCCAGGACTGCTCATCTGTAACACCAGCTGCCAAAGGTATCTGATGTGGACTAAAGAGCCATCCTGTGCTTCTAATTACAGCAATCAGCCTCTTGCCTTTCCCCTTGGAAACCCAAGCCCAAGGTGATGTCCATGGGATGCCCAGGCACTGCACAGCTTTACCTTTTCCTCCACGACTGGCGAGGACTGAGGGGCAGCAACAGACACAATGGCCAGCACACAGCAGTGACAGCACAGAGGGCAAGACAAGAAGACAGCCATTAGAGAGCAAAGGTCATGGCACATGTGCACACATGCTCACAATGAAGTCAGGTGATAATAGCAAGACACTTAGGGCCCTACAAGACAGGTCACACACAGATGTCTACAAGGGACAGACATGTGACACAAATCCTCTGATCTTCAAAAGAAGCCTTTGAAAGGGGCTTGTGGAGCAGGTCAGCAAGTGACAAATGTCCTCAGTGCAGGGTGGACAGTGAATGTCCCCTTAGACAGGGCCCAGCACACATGTGCACACAGCATACGGATGACAACACACATGTAGTCACATACACACACATGCTCCTGTTCATGTGGCCTCCGCAGAGTGATGGCCCCCTCCAACACTAATTAGTTTATTCTAATGACACACAGACTCAGAAAACCAAGCCAGGAGTGAAGGAAAACACCTGTCTGTGATCAGGAGTATTAGCTGCTCAGTGCCGTAGACACCCTCACGGCCCTCACAGGGGAGATGGGGGTCTTGGCTAAGCAGACGGGACAGACTCAAATCTCTGTCCCCCAAGAGATCACAGGGTCTTCGCCAGAGAAGAGAGAAGACTCTAGTGACACAGCAACAACAAGGGGTCCAGCAGCCCGAGCCCTGCAGTCTGCAGCTGAGGACAACAAAGGGGCTGTGCCTTCCTTATCTCAACCAGCTCTTCCCCTTAGAGATGTGAGGCTGTGGCTGCTGTCCCCACTTGGGGGGGGGGGGGGTAGCAGGCAGGCATGGTGTTCCTGCTGGGGAAGGCCCACCCCAGGAGGCTCCTGATGACGGATGTTGCATTAGGGCAGACAGCTTTCAAGGGCTGGCTGGGTAGGAGACAGGGGAGGGGTGTGTGGTTGCCAGGCCACACGCTCCCTTCACAGCCAAGCTGCCAACACACAGGAAGATGGAGGCCACCAGCCCTGGTCCATTCTGACATACTGTGGAGACTCTGGCTTGGGGCAGAGCCACCAGGGGTCTGGGAACCAGAGTGACACAGCTGTTCACACCTGGTCTCGCAGGTCCCTTTCTGGCAGGATTAAATATGTTGGCAACCAAGGATTTAGCGTTAATCTGGCCAAAAGATCTTCTTCTCCTGAACAGGTGGGCCTGTGGATCCTGATTCATGAACAGAGGGTCACCTAGGGGCCCTGGCTAGGTGTGAGGAAAGCCCCTGCCAGGCAGCCAGTGCAGCCCTGTCACTCTTGCTGACGGCCCAAAGACCCTGGATTCACAGAGGAGGTGAGAGCCTGAAGCTAGGCAGCAGAATGGATAGAACAGACCCACAGACCCACCCCTCACATGATGGGTGGGGAGGTATTCTAACAACAGAGACTTCAGGAGCTGCCACGCAGCTGCAGAAGGGACTCCATGAGCAAGGCCTGGAGCATCCTGGAGTCCTGATGAGGAGGGGCAGTATCAACTGCAGGATGGCCTGCCATGGGCAGGAGCCCAATTCTCAGAACCAGAAGGAAGCCCAGGGGCTGGGCTGAGCTTGCTGCTGACTCTGCCCAGGGCTGTGGGTCCCTGCTTGGGCCCTGGCCCACCTCACCATGGAGAGGTCCCTGTATGTGGTGGGGATCTGGAGGCCTTACCTGGCCCACAGGAATAGGATGTGACCTTCAGGGGACGGCTGAGTTCATATAGCCTTAAGGTTCCAAGGACACTTGTGGCCTGCAGTCCTTAGTTCTGGAGTCACACCTCCTAGCCTCTCAGGACACACAGGATACTCAGCTCTCTCTGGGCTCCCCCTGTATGGGTGCCGAAGCATCCTCCTCCTGATGGGTGAGCCTCCTCCTGGAAGGCTGTAGCTCTGGGGGCCTGCCAAACCCCTGCCTCTGCTACAACTCAGATTAGTTGGTTCAGCTCCCACAAAAACAGCACCAAGATTGCTGATTCCAGGTTAGATCATTGTTCTAATTATATGGAAATCTTCTTGCTATTTTTGAATACCAGAAGTAAGGATTTCAATGTGTGGAAGAGAAAAGGCCCTGAGCCATGAAACGGTAGACTGGAAATGAGTACTTCCTACTCTCAAACACAATAAAACATCTGAAAGGTCTTATGGTTTACCCAACTCTTTCACTAGTTATTTAATTTCATCATTAATTCCTCATTTAATTCTGGAAATGTTTTGGGGTCAGTTAATAAGCAGCCTGTGCCCCTGCTCTAAGGACTGGCATTTGTTGTGAGGCACTATAGACCCCAAGGCCTGTTAAAAGCAGCAAGTCTGGGTCTAAAGCTGCCAGGCCTTTGGCCCCTTTCCCCTGCCCAGCCTTCCTCTCACACTGTGTCTTCGGTTTTCAGAAGACTGAGGTACAGAATCCCGACACTTTGCTTACAATATCCCAGAAAGTGACTGACAAAGCCCCAAGTTGAACATCCCAAACCTTCTGGTTTGCAGACATGACTACAGATCAGGTAGGCACGAAGGAAAACTTTATATGATGTAACCAGAGGCTTTCTCCGTCATAGTCCTGGCTTCAGGAGGCTTGGCTACAGGAAGGAGACCTGGCTCTGTGGGATGGGGGGGGGTTCCAACTTCAGGCCCTTCCTCCCTCTGGTAGAGACTCAGAACATCAGTCCTCCACCCAGGAGGCCACCTCTTCTGGTTTCCCTTGGGCCAGAGCCCTTGAGCTGGTGGTAACCCCTGGATGAAAGCATTGACATTCTACTCCCTGGGGTCTGAAGTCCAGTTTTATCTTGACTGAGAGGGCACAGAAAATGGAGAAGGAGTGATCTTGGCAGGCTTCTTTCCGCTCCCCAAGTCACAGCAGCACCAAGTCCTCAATCAGGCTGAGCCAAGGCCTCACAATCTGCTGCCATGGTCCTGCCCTGTAGCAGGACAAGGCTCTGTGTAGGGCTAATCAAGATGTACCAGCCTCCCTCTCTCTCCATCCACACACAGCTGGTTATTTGAGGTAGGATATTCTAGAAAGTCAGCTTGAGCACTGAATTAGCAAACACTAAATGTATACATGTAGGTACATAAATATTTCCTACAGATTGCAATCTTAAATTCTGAAAACAACTCATCCTGGTCCATTCTATTTATTTATTTATTTTTATTTTACAAAAAAGAAAGCAAGGTCTAAAGCACAGGGTGTCGGGCCCAAGGCTACCCCACAGACAGGTGCCACAATTGGGCTTTAAGACCCACTTAACAATCCTGAGTCCCAGCTTCCTGCATGACTCCACCCCAGGGAACCGCAGTATGGGGCTAAACAACAGGCAAGGCATCACTTTGGCCAAGAACAGCACCTGGACTCAAATTTCTCCCCACTCTGTGAATGTCAGCAAATGACAGTGAAAAGCCCTGTACTGATTCTGAGGTTACAAATATATTCCAGCAAGTCCACAAATTCACAAACACAGAATCTGTAAGTAATGAGGATGGACAGCCTGCGATTCTCCCTGACTGAGCTGGGGGCCATGCCCGAGGCACACACTGGCTCCACACATGCTGGCCACATGCCCCTTAGGACTCTGGGCAGGCTCTGCACACACTTCGGCAAGCACTCCCACAGGCTCCCTCCTCCAGGGTTTGAGGAGAGTGGAGCTGCTCTTGTTTCCCTGACTGCAAGAGCACCAGCAATCATGGCGACTAGACTCTGCAGCTCTGCCCGCCACCATACCTCCTCCCTGGCAGGCTACTCTCCGTCTGGCTGTTTCCCCCAACTTGCTGCATCTTGGATCTCTCGATATGCTCCACGTAGGTCTGTATCATCTGTGGAGAGCAAACCTTTGAGTTAGTGCTGGCTGCTGCCTGCGGCTCTCTCCCTCCCCATCTAATATGCGAGGGTTCTCTGCTGTGCTATGTTCTGGCAGAAACACAGACAAAGTGGAGATCTGTCCAGCACAGGGCTGACAGCTCTCAGGTCTAGTAGCAAAATGCCAGAAAAAGAAAATGCTAGAGAAAGCAACTAAAGGTCAGCACTGAGTCACAGGAGCTAGGCTGCAACCTGCTCTCGTGCCCCTCCCCATACCTGCCCCCTGGGTCAGCCGCCGGCTCTCCAGGTACCCACCTCCGTGTGTCGCTGGTGCAGGGCATTGTATTCCTTCTTCATCTCCGATTCCCGCTCCTCTAACCGGGAAACTGGAAAACACAACCATGGCTAGTGGAGCACACAGCTGCTTGTCCACAGCTCCATGCTCCTCTGGGTCGCACCGACCAGAGGACAGAGGGGACAGGGACAAGCCCTGATGCTGGTTAAGAATCCTCTGAGGGTGCTAGAAAGCAGATCTGGGTGGCATATTGAGTGTGTACCATGAGAATATTCAATTCTGCTATGAAGAAAAACAAGATGTAGAAACTCACAAAAGCTATCTGTGCTCAAATCAGCAGGAGGCTTCTGAAACGTGGATAAAGCTCACAGGTGTGCTAAGTACAGGGAGAGTGTGAGTGAGAAGTGGTAGAAAACAGCAGAGTTCAAAGTGCATAACCTCTGACATGTTAAAGGCAACAGAACATTGGAAGCACATGAAGAAACTAAAGGCGCAGTTCCTACACACACCAAGGGCTGGGGAGACCGAGTCACAACCATGCCCCCTCTAGGCTGACAGCCAAGTCTCCCCTAAATGAGTGGCCCTGTGTATGCTCTGCTCAAGAGAATCAGGTCTGTCCCCTGCTGGCACTGTCTTCAGTGCACAACCCTTGTCAGCTTCCCAGTGTCTGTTTTCAATTGACTTCACAAATTACATGGCTTCTCCTGGAGGCCAGCACTGCCCATTTGAGCATCTGCATCTTACCATGCCCCAGGGGACACTAATACCGTGGTGCGTGGACCCCACTCTGAGGAACAATATGGGTGTCAGAGTCCATATGATCTTCTCACAAGGAACCTGAGTAAGTATACATACTGCATATAACATGTCTGACTTGTAGACCCCGCCTACAACATGTATGACTTACAGGCACCGCACACCACACGTATGACTTATATGAACTGCACGCAGCATATGACTTGTAGACACTGAACACACATATGACTTACAGGCACCACACACAACATGTATGACTTATCGACACTGTACACACATATGAATTACAGGCAGTGCACATCACATATATGACTTACAGGCACTGCCTACAACACGTATGACTTATAGACATTGCACACACCTGACTTACAGGCACCCCATACCACATGTATGACTTACAGACACTGCACACAATACATATAACTTGTAGACAGTATACACACATATGACTTACAGGCACTGCACACCACATATATGACTTATAGGCACCACACACATAACTTACAGGCACCACACACAGCATAGATGACTTATAGGCACTACACAGAGCATGTTTGACTTATATACAGTGCACACACATCTGACTTACAGGCACTGCACACAACACATATGACTTACAGGCACCACATTCAACACATATGACTTAAACACACTGCACACACATATGACTTACACGTGCTGCACACCACATGTAAGACCTGTAGGCACTGCATACCACACGTTTGATTTACAGACACTATACACTATATGTATGATTTATAGACACTGGTATGTAACACACATATGACTTAGATACATTGCACACACATATGACTTACAGGTACCATATACCCACGTATGACTTATAGACACCACACACCACACATTTGATTTATAGACACTGTACACCACACGTATGACTTACAGACACTGGTATGTAACATGCACATGACTTATGGATATCAGCATACAATGCATGTCACTGCCAGAGGAGGGAGCAGATGATGCACACCAGGTGTGTTCTGACCCTGGCACCAGCTCTGTCCCTAGCAGGTACTACCTGTGTGTCTGTCTCTGGCAGGAACAGTGGAGCTGCTGGGGCAGGAGTGCAGCCACTGCCTGGTCAAAGGAGCCCAGAAGCCTTTTCTCCTCTCACCTGACCTCACTCCTGGTGCTGACCAAATGAATTTAAATTCTGCCTATAATATGGGTTTATGTTTTTCCTTCTAAGAAAAGAGCTGAGGCCAGGAGCGGTGGCTCATGCCTCTAATTCTAGCACTCTGGGAGGTCAAGGCAGGTGGATTGCCTGAGCTCCAGAGTTTGAGACTAGATGGAGCAAAAGCGAGACCCCGTCTCTGCTAAAAATAGAAAAACTGAGGCAAGAGGATTGCTTGAGCCCAAGAGTTGGAGGTTATTGTGAGCTATGATGCCACGGCTCAAAAAAAAAAAAAAAAAAAAAAAAAGCTGAGTTTCCTCACACACATGAAATGCACTCTAAACAAAGGGAATATTAAAGATTTTGTGTAATTCTAGAAAAGGTTTATCTATGCATGCTTTAACAGGCCTTTAGGTTTGCTTCTGCTTTGCACACACCAGCACATTTACACTATATGTGGCCGTAGGCCGCCAGCCCTTTGATCATCTGCTAACTCTCAGGCTTCCATTAGCACAGTGGTCCTTAGGTCTTGGCTGGGATGGGGACATGCCCAACATTTCAAAAGCTTTTGCTTCTCCCAACTTTATCTTAACTTTTCAGAGAAATTAAGGCACATGCCATCGAAGGTATCCAGGTAGAGCAGCAAATAGATTTTGATCCTTAGAATGTCTAATTACATGCTTGGCACCCATAGCACAGTGGTTGCGGGCCGGCCACATGTACCAAGGCTGGTGGGTTTAAGCCCAGCCCGGGCCAGCTAAACAACAGTGACAACTGCAACAACAACAACAAAATAGCTGGGCATTGTGGCGGGCACCTATAGTCCCAGCTACTTGGGAGGCTGAGGCAAGAGAATCGCTTAAGCCCAAGAGTTTGAGGTTGCTGTGAGCTGTGACAATATAGCACTCGACCAAGGGTGACAAAGTGAGACTCTGTCTCAAAAAAAAAGAAAAAGAATGCCTAATTACAGAAAATCAACATGACCCAGGTAATTATAACACTGGCAGTACAGTTTAAGCAAAGACTTTTGAAAATTGAACCACCTGTTTTATGATAATGCTAGAAAGTCCCTTTCTCCACCTGCCCTTGCAGACCCCTGATCGACCATGAGACCGTCTAAAAGCCGCCACTCCTCAGTACCAGGAGGAGATGAGACCCCAGGGTAGTAGGAAGCTTTTTCCTAAAGACCCAAAGAAGACCTAAAGGTCTATAGATATGTGATTTGGAGGTCAGATTATAGTATGAAGCATTAAGTACTATGTGATCAAAGGGGACTTGTTTATTTTTGTTTCCACAAAGAATTTGAGGCCAATTGCAGGAATACATAGCAAAGAGATGAAATAAGTGGCTGAGAAAATCATAGTGAAAATAAAATAAGGGTAACACTGGGTGCCTGTAATCTCCTGTACTAAAGGCCCCCACTGTCCATCCCAGCTTGATCCCTCTCAGCATATGTTTTTATCCATCCCGTCCCTCCCTGCAGCTACTTACTCTGATCTGCGTAGTTCTTGGCCTTCAGCTCCAGTTGTCGTGTCTGGAACTCATAGTGTTCCACTTGTGTTTGCAGGTCCTTCTTCTCTTGCTCCAAGGCATCTTCAAACTCAATGAATTTCTAAGCATGGAGAAAAAAAAAAAAAAAAAAAAGCAGGTGTTTTGAGTGAGTCACAGCTGCCCTTAAGCGAAGAGGCATGGGTGTCAATGATCCAGAAGTCAAAGATGTCTCTGTGGCCTGAAACTGGCCAGTGTGGGACCCAAACAGGTGTCTCCACCTTAGACCTGGCTTCCTGCCACTTCACCGTGCCTATGCTGTGACACAGATGAGTCCTGAGAGCAGGACTGAGGAGCTCTGTACCCTCCTTTCCACCCAATGGCATCTACAACCTCTGTCCAAAAAAGAATCTGGTGTGAAGGGAGCCTGTCATCTCTGATCAGAGCCACCTGCACACATGTGTGAGATGCAGGCAGTCACTCTGGGTGCCCCATTCTGAAGACCCCATGCTTGCTTTAATACTCTGCTGCTGCAATCTTGAAAAAAAAAATTTTTTTTCTGAGACAGTCTCACTTGTCGCCCTTGGTAGAGTACTGTAACATCATAGCTCACAGAAACCTCAAACTCCTGGGCTTAAGAGATTCTCTTGCCTCAGCCTCCCAAGTAGGTGGGACTACAGGCACCGGCCACAACATCCAGCTATTTTTCAAGATGAGGCCTCGCTCTGGCTCAGGCTGTTCTTGAACCTGTGAGCTCGGGCAATACAGCCATGTCGGCCTCCCAAGTGCTGAGATTATAGGCGTGAGCAACCACACCTGGCCCTAGTCTTGAAATTTTTAAAATCTTTCAGTATGGGCCCTGCATTTCCACTTTTGCACTGGGACTCACAAATTTCGTAGCTGGTTCTATTTGTAATAGAGTAGGATAATCTTGTCAATGCTAAACCAGAGCCAGGTCAAATCTCCTTTTCTGCACCACAGTCATGGCCCAGCTCACTACACCATCACTGCTGGAATAAAAAACCCAGAGAGATTGGTCTAGCATTGGAATCTTAACCTTGCCTGGAAGGTTTGAACAAAATTATTATCAAACCAAATGAAAAGAAAGCACTTTGCTAAATAAAAGAAGCTCCCGAGAGGTCTGAAGAGCACAGTACCACTGGGTGCCTCGTGTGGCCAGGCCTAGGGGCCAGGCAGGGGCCATGCTGGCCAGGCACAGACGCCACCAGGTATAATTCCTTCAGCAGCCCAGAAAGGGGGCTATTAACACTGCGATTTTACAGAGTAGAAAACTGGGGTATGTTATCAAGAAATGAAACCAGGAGTTCAAGATCAATCTGGGCAATATAGTGAGAACCCATTTCTACAAAAATAAAGTTAGCTAAGTGTGGTGGGACATACCTATAGTCCGAGCTAGCTACTTGGGAGGCTAAGACAGGAAGATTGCTTAAGCCCAGGGGTTTAAGGCTGCAGTGAGCTATGACTATGCCTTTGTACTCCAGCCAGGACAATAGAGTGAGATTCTTTCTCCAAAAAATAAAAAATAATAAAAAATAAAAAAAATAGAAATTTCATTTGTGAAAGCCTTACTTTAAATCTTAAAAATAGTCAAGCAAGTCTTTTAAAAATATTACTGCTATTATTATCCTTTTTACTTTTTAGGGATTTTTTAAAAGTTCTTTTCCCTGGAAATTTTATACTATGCAATTGTTATTCTTATACACTTACTGTTGGCACATATTCATCACAAGTTCCTCTTAGACATGGAATTGTTGAGTTTTAGACAGAAAATATCTTAACAGTGGAAAAATTGAACAGTTATACAATGGAATACTTTAGAGTGATTAACATTAATGAACTAGAGTTCTGTATATCAATGTTAAAAAAATGACAAAAATATAATAAGAAAAATAATTTATATATTGTTTTTGGAATACATGTATTAGTAAATGTTTAAAACATGCAAGGAATAATACCATACAACCTCAAAAAAGTAGTTAATTTGGGGAGATGGTAAAAGTTGGGCCCTCTATATACAGGGTGTCCTTAAAATTTGTATGCAATTTAAATTTAAAATTTTATTTTATTTTAAATTGCAATTTTTTTTATTTATTTATTTATTTATTTATTTTGAGACAAAATCTCACTACATCGCTTTGGGTAGAGTGCTGTGGCATCATGGCTCACAGCAACCTCCAACTCTTGGGCTTAAGTGATTCTCTTGCCTTAGCCTCCCAACTGTCTGGGACTACAGGTGTCCGCCACAATGCCTGGCTATTTTTTGGTTATTGTTGTCATTGTTGTTTGGCAGGCCTGGGCTGGATTTGAACCCACTAGCTCTGGTGTATGTGGCTGGCACCCTAGCTGTTGAGCTACAGGTGCCAAGCCTAAACTTTATGGACATTCTGTATAATACTTAACTCTTCACAAATATAAAATATAAATGACATGATATTTAATGTCTGATGAATGTAAATGATTGTAATATGAGTATGTTATTTTCTACTTTCTGAATGTTTGAAATTTCTGTTATTAAAAAAAAATAAAGATGAATATTTTGCCCCCCCAAAAAATTTTCATTTGTGGGAGGGTATGGTGGCTCACGCCTGTAATCCTAGAACTCTGGGAGATGAGGCAGGTGGATTACCTGAGCTCAGGGAGCAAGAGCAAGACTCTGTCTCTACTAAAAATAGAAAATTAGCCAGGCACCTGTAGTCCCAGCTACTCAGGAGGCTGAGGCAAAAGGATTACTTATATACTCGAATATATACGGTAATCAAACCCAGGAGTCTTGAGGTTGCTGTGAGCTATAATGCCTGCTACTATACAAGAGTGACTGGGTTAGACTCTGTCTCAAAAAAAAAAAAACAACTAATAAAATTCATGGGCGGCACCAGCCCCATATACAGAGGGTGGTGGATTCGAACCCGGCCCCGGCCAAACTGCAACAGAAAAATAGCTGGGCGTTGTGGCTGGCATCTGTAGTCCCAGTTACTCGGGAGGCTGAGGCAAGAGAATTGCCTAAGACCAAGAGCTGGAGGTTGCTGTGAGTTGTAATGCCATGGCACTCTATCAAGGGCAACAAAGTGAGACTCTATCTCTTAAAAAAAAAAAAAAATTCATTTGTGACCATGGGCAATGGCTCGTCTGTAATCCTAGCACTCTGGGAGGCTGAGGAACTAGATTGCTTGAGATCAAGGGTGGAAAATAGCCTTAAGCAAGAGCAAGATCCTATCTCTACTAAAAATAGAAAAAAAATTAGCTGGGTGCCATGGCAGGTGCCTGTATTCCCAGCTACTTGGGAGCCTGAGGCAAGGGATCACTTGAGCCCAGGAGTTTGAGTGAGCTATGATGCTACGGCACTCTACCCAGGGTGACAGAATGAGACTCTGTCCCCAAAACAAAATAAAACAAAAAAAAACCAAAATAAAAACAAAATAAAAAGAAAATCAAAAATAAAAACAAAACCCAGAAATTTCATTTGCAGGAAGCATCAATATCAGCTGGGTTCTTAAGACCTAAAGAGTTTCTCAGATGTTTATATAAAACTGATAGTTGATTTCAGGTTTAGGGTATCTGGAAGAGTAGGTTAATCTGTGGTATCCAAAGCTGTGTTCATATAACGACTCCAGACAGTCAGTCCCCTACTCACATAACAGGCCCCCAGACATTTCTTCCTATAGCAGCTTCTAAAAAGGTCTTTGTGATGAAAACCACTGGGGCTCCTGCCCAGAGGATGATTCATTCTGTGCAGCAATCGATAGGGTAGAAAATCCCCAGGAGAGGGCTGGAGAGAGGTAGACAGGGGAGAGGCAGCATCAGGAGGTCTGCATCAAGGCCAGCCATCACATGCAACCTGAGTAAAATGCAAAAACACAAACACCCTACAGCCAGGAAAATGCACGATTTTTTGTGCAGCTGTAGGAAAAAATAAAAATAAGTGGTTTAGAAGTAACTGTGAATACAACCTGCTTATGAAGAACTAACAAATGCTATTAAATGACTGACAAGGATATTTTAATTGGGTAATTTTAATTCCCATTACTTAAAAAAAATGAAAAATGGCAAAAAGGAATTTGAGTAGATAAGAACAATCAGTAAAAAGAATTACACAAACATATGTTTTTGTAGAAAAATTAAAAGAGGAATATTTTTTAAAAACCCTAACGCTACCATCTGAGAATCAGTTAAAAGTATGTGCAGCTCTTCTAGATTTGTGTGTGTGTGTAGGGCAGACGTGCCATCATTTTGTACACAGTATTGCGTGCCTTGATTGAGCTTCTCATTTCTATTGGAGCGTCTTTCTACACCAGTAAACGTACCCGCTACTGCCATGAAAACACGTGTATATTATGCTGTGAGTACAAGTAGAGCATATGACTTTCTGCCGGGCTTCCAGGATGCTTTAAAATGCTAGCACTGTCTGCTGGCTTCCTGCTCTCTGAGGCCTCTTCAGCGGGTATCCTGATTCATGCTCCCCCAAACAAAGTGGGCAGAGAGACCTTTCCCAGGACTCTTGTCATTTCTTCACAGGGCTAAACAACATCTCCACCACCTGCCAATGGGACACGGCACGGTGTCATTGTTTAAATCTTAGGTTCTCTGGTTACTAATGATATTGAATATTTCTCACAAATCTGCTGGTCATGTGGACGACTTCTCTGGCCATAGCTCATTCTATTCATGTTTTTCTTATTGATTTATATGGACTTTCCAGGACCCTGTCTCTTTTTTATGCTGCAAGTATTTTTTTCCAGAGTGTAGTTTGGGTGTAAATGTTGTCTTAGTACTTAATAACTTACCCTTTCTCCATCACTTTGAGACACCAACTTTGTCACATGCTAAATTCTAGTATGTATTTCAGTCTGTTATGAGCCAGTACCAGAGATTTTTTTGTTTTGTTTTGTTTTTTTTTTTAATAGAGACAGAGTCTCACTTTATGGCCCTTTGGTAGAGTGCCGTGGCATCACACAGCTCACAGCAACCTCCAGCTCCTGGGCTTAAGCGATTCTCTTGCCTCAGTCTCCCGAGTAACTGGGACTACAGGCGCCCGCAACAACGCCCGGCTATTTTTTTGTTGCAGTTTGGCCGGGGCTGGGCTTGAACTCGCC
>CAUYPK010075293.1:0-30748 GCA_963574355.1 Loris lydekkerianus
CAAATCAAAACTACTTTGAGATATCACCTAACCCCAGTAAGAGTAGCCCACATAACAAAATCCCAAAACCAGAAATGTTGGCGTGGATGTGGAGGAAAGGGCACACTTCTACACTGCTGGTGGGAATGCCCACTAATACATTTCCTGTGGAAGGATGTTTGGAGAATACTTAGAGATCTAAAAATAGACCTGCCATTCGATCCTATAATTCCTTTACTAGGTTTATACCCAGAAGACCGAAAGTCACAATATAACAAAGACATCTGTACCACAATGTTTATTGCAGCCCAATTCATAATGGCTAAGTCATGGAAGAAGCCCAAGTGCCCATCGACCCACAAATGGACTAGCAAATGGTGGTACATGTATACCATGGAATACTATGCAGCCTTAAAGAAAGATGGAGACTTTACCTCTTTCATGTTTACATGGGTGGAGCTGGAACATATTCTTCTTAGCAAAGTCTCTCAGGAATGGAAAAAAAAGTATCCAATGTACTCAGCCCTACTATGAAGCTATATTATAGCTTTCACATGAAGGCTATAACCCAACTATAGCACAAAACTATGGGGAAAGGGCCAAGGAAGAGGAAGGGAGGGGGCAGGTTTTGGTGGAGGGAGGGTAATGGGTGGGGCCACATCTAAGGTTCATGTTAGAATGGGTATAGGTTATTGCACTAATGTACGCAGATATGATTTAACGGTTAAAAAAAAGAAAGCAAGAAAACACCCATTCGGGTGTTGGCAAGAGTCTTTAACTACTTGCCCCAATAAGAAGGGGATTAGACCTATTAACTGCCAAAAAGGGAGGCATGTGTTTATTTTTGCAGTAGAAGTGCTACTTTTATGCCAACAGATCTGCGATCGTGCAAAACAAGATCAAAAGACTCCAAGAAGATCTAGAAAAGAGAAGAAAAGAAATTTTAGAAAATCCCCTGTGGATAGGCCTACATGGTTTTTTACCCTATCTTCTTCCCCTGCCACCCTTATTTACCCTTCACCTTTGGGCCCTGTATCCTTAAAAAAGGTTAGAAGCAATTAAATCAGGTCGAGGTCCGATATCACCGGCTCATTAGCCAAGAATCTAACTATTATTCTTCACCGCCCTCCATAGCACCAATGATGGGTAAGATTCCCAAAACTAGGACAACCTAAGACAGGATACAGAGAGGCTTCACGGTGGATTACATTAATAGTACCCAAGGACGGGTAAGATCACTCTACGTTTAGTCAACCTAAGACAGGGACCAAACCATTGATGTTTGTATCCCCATGACAGGTAAGACTGAAACTGCAAGAGCAGGCAACCTAAGACAGGAGCTATGTTTTTCCGCCATACAAAAAGCAAAAGAGGGAATTGTTGGGCCCTGCCATGTTCCTGAGGCCTAGTGCAACTTCCCGAGCCTGAGTAGAAGTAGATCCATCGAGCTACTTCTGCGTAGCAATGACTCAGCAAGGCCCAGCCTGAAACTGCCTCTACCTGGATACAGCCAACGTGGTATTATGCCATTGGCCCAACCCTGTCACGCACCTCATCCCCCACCTTCTTTTCCCGCCCCTTCCTCACACTCTATATAAGTGGCTGCTTGAGGCAATAAAGTTGAGTTCCTGCTTAAAAAAAAAGAAATCAGAAAGGAAGAGCAAAGAGAGGGAAGGAGGTAGGGAAGTGGGGCTTTGGTGTGTGCCACACCTTTTGGGTGCAAGACACCATTGTGAGAGGGACTTTACCTAAAAAATGCAATCAGTGTAACCTGGTTTATTGTACCCTCAATGAATCCCCAACAATAAAAAATAAAGAAATTTAAAAAAAAAACTTCATGGGCAATTTTAATCTAGAACAGTGGTTTTCAACCTTCCTAATGCTGCAATGTATTTTCATTGTTAAAAAGGGATCACAACCCACAGGTTGAGAACCACTGATCTAGAAATATACTGATATGTCCTTCATTACTGGGAAATTCTTTCTTCGCAGTCTTCCAGTGTCTCTAGGATATCTATATGTAACACTCCTGCATGTTGAATCTCTTGGACTGGCCTTCCAAGTGGCTTACGTTATTACTCCTGTTCTCTTCTTGTTTTAGAGCTCCTTAGAATTTTTTTCAGTTTTTTTTTATAATCCTTCTCTATAGTTACTTTACTTTAATATTTTAAATTTCCAAAAAGCTTTTTTAATCTCTGTTGGGTTTTTTTTTGATATTAGTATGATGTTTTTTAATGGATTTATTAGCTTACTTTTGTCTATGAAAGACCATTAAGGTTTTTATTTTTTCTTGTGCTTCTAAGTTGATGTTTCTGTAAAAGCACATTTTTTATGCTTTTTTAAAACTTTAGTATCATTATGTACAAGTGTGGGATTTCTTGATTATCAATTTATATTTTTAAAAGAGGCCTTAAGTAGTTGATTGGCACCTAGTGCATGTGAAATGTGAACAAGAAAGCAGGGATGCAAATGTTTTCTGGGTAGCATCCAAATATCAGCAAAAGTAGATATTTTCTAATGGTCCACTCCCATCCTCTCTCCTCTCCCTCACTGGATTATACTTGTGTTTTTTCTATCTCATGGGTGAATAGTTGTTTGTATATTGGTTTCATGTTAGTACTGAGTACATTGGGTACTTTTGTACCTATTTTGACATTCTTTACTAAGAAGAATGTGTTCCAAGTCCATCTAGGTAAACACAAAAAATGTGAAGTCTCCACCTTTTCTCATGGCTTAATAGGACTCCATGGTATACATGTGACATGGTTTGTTAATCCATTCATGGATTGATGAGCACTTGGGTTGCTTCCACATCTCGGCAACTGTGAATTGAACTACGGTAAATATTCTAGTGCAAATGGCAAAATAATTTTTGTTTTTTTTGGGGGGTAGAATAGGATTGTGGAATCAAATGAAGGTCAACTTTTAGTTCTTTGAGAATTCTTCATACTTCTTTCCATAGAGGTTGTGTTATTTTTCAATTCAACCAGCAATGCAAAAGTGTTCCCTTCTGTCCACATCCATGCCAGCATCTGTGGTTTCAGGACTTTGTAACGTGGGCTTGCATTTCTCTGACGATTAAAAATGATGAGCATTTTTTTATATGTTTCATTCTCTGTTATGTTCAGAGAAGTTTCTGCTCAAGTCTCTTGCCCATTTTTAAATGGGGTTGTTTGTTCTTTTCTTGATTAATTTGGTTCTCTATAGAAAAAAATAGCAAAACATGTTAACAAATGGAAGAACATAACATGCTTGTGGCTGAGAAGAATAGACATCATTAAAATGTCCATACCAATCAAAGAAATCTACAGATTTAATACAATCCCCATCAAAGCACCAATATCATACTTTGAAGAACTTGAAAAAATAGTACTTCATTTCATATGGAATCAGGATAAAAACCTAAATTGCTAACACAATTTTAAGAAATAAAAACAAAACTGGAGGCATCACATTGTCAGACTTCAGGTTCTACTACAAATCTACAGTGATGAAAGTAGTATGGTACTAGCACAGAAATAGAGACATAGATGTATGAATAGAATAGAGAATTTAGGGATTAACCCAGCCACATATCACCATCTGATCTTTGATAAACCAAACAAAAGCATACACTGCAGAAAAGAATTCCTTTTTAATAAATAGTGCTGGGAGAACTGGTTAGCCATGTGTAGAAGACTGAAATTGAACCTGGACCTCTCACTATTGAC
Organism: Loris lydekkerianus; assembly: GCA_963574355.1. Classification (NCBI taxonomy): domain Eukaryota; kingdom Metazoa; phylum Chordata; class Mammalia; order Primates; family Lorisidae; genus Loris; species Loris lydekkerianus. Next base: position 3,690 of record CAUYPK010075293.1, read on the forward strand.
AAAATTTGACTATTGCTGGATAAAATAAATAAATTTAAACATGAAACAGTAAAAATTCTAAAAGAGAGTTTAGGGGAAATGCTTGACAAAATTGGCTGGCAAAAAAGATTTTATGAATAAGAGCTCCTTGGCAATTGCAGCAACACCAAATAAATACATTGGATATAATCAAGCTAAAAAAATCTGTGCACATCTAAGAGCATCACAACTAAAGCAAACAGACAGTATTTGGAAAGTGAGAAGATATTCTCATGCTATGAATGTGACGAAGGGCTGATAACTAGAATCCATTCCTTACATTTTAGATGTATCTTGTGAAAAAAATGTTTTTGTAGGTATCCTTCAATGATACCTACCTACATGTACTCTTGTCTTTTTGTAGCCTCAAACCTTGAGTGTACAGTAGACTTACTGACTCACTTCCAATGAATTGAATGCAGCAGATGTGATTACATTATAATAAATGAAGGCTGGGGCTGTAGATGCTCTCTCTTGCTCCCTTTTGAATTTCTGCCTCTGGAAAAAGCTGTCTATGATAAGATAGCTCTATGAAAGACTCATGTGAGGGAGTCAGAAGATTTTCCAAGATTTTCCAAAAGCTTCAGGAGTGAGCATGAAAAGAAATTAAGTCCCAATCAAGCTTTGACATGACTTCAGCCCTCTCAACACATTGATTCCCATCTTCTGAGAAACATCGACCCTAAACCACCAGTTTTTTGACCCACTGAAGTTCTAAAGGAATAATTGTTTTTTTGTTTTTAGCTGCTTAGTTTTTGGATTTTTTTATGTAGTAATCAGTAAGTAATACTTGCATGTAGTTGTCTTTTAAAAATCCAGTCTGACAATTTTTGACTTGGAATTGTAACATTTTGCTCAATTGTAGGGAATGACATTATTCATTTATTTCTACTATTCTTTTGGGTACCTTACTATTTATCTAACCTAGATGATATTTGTTTTTCTTATACTTTTTGGTTTCTTGTTGGCTCTAGTATTTTTTATTTTAATTCCTCCACTTATCTGGAAGTTATACATTTTATTTCTACTCTGTGTTTGAAATGTTTAGCATAATAATTGAATAGGCATTCTTTTTAAAGTTTAGAATTAATCAGTTTTCTTCTTCACCTCTTAAGCAATCCAAGATCTTATAGACACCTTAATTATATTCACAAATTTCTCCAACTTATACACTATTATTACCATGTATTTTATCTTTAGTTTTTGAATCTCCAATATTCTATTATAACATAGTTAGCACTTATTTATATTTAGATACAAATTTACTAGTTTATTTTTAATTGCTTCTTCCAATTTCATCTGACAGGATTTTCCACTTGTTTTAAATATACCCTTAAGAATATACCCTTACAAGCATAAGGTTATTGCTCATAAGCTCTTTATGTTTTTGTCTTAAAATATCATCATTCCACTCTTGTTTTTCAGGGACACTTCTAATGACTATAGAATTCTAGTGTAACGGTTATTTTCTCTCAGTACATTGAACATATGATTTTAACTTCTATTGCTCCTGTGAAGTCAGCTCCCATCCTATCGCTATTTTGAAAGTAATTTTTTCATTTCTCAATAATGAAAAAGATGTTCATTATTGTCCAATGGTTTCACTATCGTGCACTAGGCTCTCTTACTTCATTCTGCTTCTGATTTACTGGGCTTAAAAATGTAGATTGCTATTTTATTTGTACTCATAGTCCAAAGTTATTTCAGTAGATTGCTATTTTATTTGTACTCATAGTCCAAAGTTATTTCAGTATTGCTCTGAAGTTCATCCCTTTTCTTCTGTTGGAACTCTTTTGTATGATTTTGTTATTTCAATGTCTATTTTCTTTTGCTTTTATTTTATAGATTCCATCTCCTCTCTTCACTCTAGTTCCAGATAATTTCTTCAGACTCATATTCTAATTTACTAATTTTATATTCTTCTTTTCTTAATATTCTGGTAAACCCATCTATGCTATTTAAACTATTTCCAACCCAGTGATTGATTCTAATTCCTTATTCACTATCCATATTTTCTTTTCTTTCTTTCTTTATTTATTTAAATGTAGCAAAGATTTATTTTATAATCTGTATTTGATTTTATGATCTGCTTCTTTTATAAGATTGTGCTTGCAGCTTTTTAATTCTGCCTCTTATCTATGGTAGCTTGTTTCCTTGTAAATTCAGTTTGTTTTAATGCTGGTATTTTTCCTTTTCTTTCTTTTCTTTTTTTTTTTTTTTACATAGTTATAGTAATTTATTTTTTCCACTTTTGTTCTTATTCTTTTTTTTTATTAAATCATAAACACATAGATCATGTATAAATTAATGCATTTATGGGGTACAGTGTTCTGATTTCATATAGAGTTAGGAATGCTTACATTACACTGGTTAAGATATACCTCATCTTGTTTACTTAGTTATTGAGTTAAGACATTTATACTCTATACTAATAGATCTGACATGTACCATTGCATTATGCACTATAGGTGTGATACCACCATTGACCCTCCCTCAATCTGACTTCTCCCCTCCCCACTGAACCCCCCCTCCTTCCTCCTTCATCTTGGGCCATAGTTGTGATCTATTCTTCATATGAAAGTGTGAGTAATTGTAAATTGGTTTCATAATAGTATTGAGTACATTGGATATTTTTTTCTTCCATTCTTGAGATACTTTACTATGTAAAATACATTCCAGCTCTATCCATGTAAATGTAAAACAGGTAAAGTCTCCATCTTTTTTAAGGCTGCATATTGTTACATGGTATACATATACCATAATTTATTAATCCTTTCATGGTCAATGGGCACTTGGGCTTCTTCCATGACTTGGCTATTATGAATTGAGCTGCAATGAACAATCTGGTGCAAATATCTTTGTTATAAAGTAATTTTTGGTCTTTTGGATATACACATAGTAGAGGAATTGCAGGATCAAATGGCAAGACTACTTTTAGATTCCTGAGTATTCTCCATACTTCTTTCCAAAAGGGACGTGTTAGCTTGCACTCCCACCACATCCACACCAACACCCATAGTTTTCTCCACATCCACACCAACACCCATAGTTTGGAGATTTTGTTATGTGAGGCACTCTTACAGGAGTTAGATGATATCTCGAAGTGGTTTTGGATTTGCTTTTCTCTGATGATTAAAGATGATAAACATTTTTTTCATGTGTCTGTAGGCCATGTGCCTATTATCTTCAGCTTCTGTTCAAGTCCCTTGCCCACAAAGAAATGAGATTACTTGTCCTTTTCTAATAAGTTTGAGGTCTCTGTGGATTCTGCTCATCAAACCTTTGTCAGAAGCATAACCTACAAATTTCATCTCCCATTCTGAGGGCTGTCTGCTTGCTTTACTTACTGTGTTCTTGGCTGTGCAGATGGTTTTTAGTTTGATCAGATCCCAGTAATGTATTTTTAGTGTTCAATTGCCCAGGGGGTCCTCAAAAGTATTTTCCCAGGCTACTTTCTTCAAGTGTTTCCCCTGCACTCCCTCCAAGAATCTTTACAGTTTCATGTCTTAAGTTTAAATCTTTTATCCAGTGTGAGTCAATTTTTGTTAATGATGAAAGGTGTGGGTCCAGTTTCAGTCTTCTACAAGTTGCCAGCCAGTTCACCCAGCACCATTTGTTAAATAGGGAACCTTTCCCCCAATTTATATTTTTGATGGGCTTATCAAAGGTCAAATGACAATAAGTGTCTGGGTTCATCTCTTAGTTCTCAATTCTGTTCCATACATCTCCCTCTCTATTTTTGTGCCAGTACCATGCTGTTTTGATCACCATAAATTTGAAGTCTGGTAGTGTGATTCCTCCTGATTTGTTTTTATTTCTGAGTAATGTCTTGGCTATTCGAGACTTTTTCTAGTTCCATATAAAATGAAGTACTATGTTTTTCCAGATCTTTAAACTATGATGGTGGTGCTTTGATAGGGATTGCATTAAATGTGTAAATTGCTTTGGGTAGTATAGCCATTTTAACAATGTTGATTCTTTCCAGCCATGAGCATGGTATATTTTTCCATTTTGTTAATATCTTCAGCTATTTCTTTTCTCAGAGTTTCATAATTCTCTTTATAGAGATCATTCACGTCCTTTGTTAGGTCAATTCCCAAATATTTCATCTTCTTTGGCACAACTATAAAGGGAATAAAGTCCTTGACTGTTTTTTCAACTTGACTATTATTGGTATATATAAAAGCTACTGATTTATGAGTATTGATTTTGTATCCTGAGATGCTGCTGTATTCCTTGATCACTTCTAAGAGTTTAGTGGTTGAGTCCCTGTTTGTGAGAATTATGTGAGACCTGGGATAAAGGTGACGGAGTCAGATTTGCTGTTACTTTTGCCAAATGCTTCCAGTATTTGACCACTTTAATTTAAATATGTGGCTGAATTTCTCTTGAACCAAGTAGTGAGATTAGAGACTAGAAACCTCAGTAAGTAGTATGTTGTTGTTCACAGTCCTCACAATGTCATTTTTCATTTGGGACTGATTCCATTATTATTAAAAGATGATTGATCTTTTGATACACTAAGAAAGGTTTCTTTTTGTTTTGGACTCTAAGTCTGGGAGGCTAAGGTGGGTGGATTGCCTGGGCTTAGAGTTTTGAGATCAGCCTGAGGAAGAGCAGGACCTTGTCTCAAAAAATAGCCAGGTGTTGTGGCAGGCACCTGTATCCCAGCTACTCGGGTGGCTAATACAAGAGAATCACTTGAGCCCACGAGTTTGAGGTTGCTATGAGCTATGATGCGATAGCACTCTACCAGGGGTGACAAAGAAAGACACTGTCTCAAAAAATATGTATATTGAAAAGGTTCTTTTTCTAAGGACCTCGCTTTACCAGATAAATCTATTTGGCTCCCTGTTTCTGGCTAGAACTGGCCATTTTTTTCTGTCTCTTTACTCCACAAGTCCATGAAAACCTAAATTCAAGTACATCTAGTTTGGCAATTGTTCTTTGACTGAATGACAGTGCAGAACAATGCTTAGTCCACAGAACTGCCATTCTCTATCAGTGAGAATTTCTTACTGTCCTGAGAGCTGGTTAATACTTTAAGTTTATTTTTAATATTATATCCAGAATTTGGGGGATATTTCAGCAGGAGGATTGATCCAGAAAATTGGTCTCCTGTATTACCAGTAAGAAGAGTCCTGCTGTCCTAACACATTATCTATTAATTATAATGTGTTAAATATATTTGCTTGTGTTTTTTACTTTCCCACTGAGCTTAGAGCTTCTCAAAGGCAAATGATTCTTTCCCATTTAAATGTGTGGCTTAAATAGAAACTATATATGTATATGGATAGAAAGAGAAAATGAATATTCATAAATTCTACATCAAATAACATTTTGTCCTTTATTGATTACTCATAAATCATATTGCTAGACTTATAATTGGGACAAGATAAAAAGATCCCAGTGTAAAATTTGATTAACTGAGGATTGAAAGTTCAGATATTTTTGAGTGCTTGTGATCTTTTTTTGTGATATGACCTACAGAGGAAATTTGTTATTAACATAATTATCTAATTCAGTATATTACATCATTAAAATTCTTAATAAATTCAAGCCAGTTGTCCTCAGAGCAAAGGAACAAAAGCAAAACAAAAAATCCTCTTATATAACATTGACTTTTCATTTTCTCATTTTTAGTGGCCTGTTGCTATGGAAATCTCCCCATACTCTCTGCAGGCATGAATCATATACTTGGTATCATACATCTGCAGTGCTGCAGTGCACCATATGGAGAATTTACTGCAGTTAAAGGAGGCAAGTAACAACTCTCCCCACAGAGGAATTCAGTGCTCCAAAGGTTGAGGCAACTGTTTCCTGTCAACACTAGAATTCTAGAAGGTATTTGAAGAGTTACATGGTTCTTGAGCTGGCAATTGGAAAGGGTAGGTAAAAGGACTTCCATGAAAACAGCTCCAGTAGAAATCCTCAAATATGAATTGAGACTTCTACTATCTCAGGTAGAATTGAGTCTTTACCTGTCAGAGCTGTCTGATCTCTATCTGAGTCCAGTTCATTATCATTGTGATTATTTTAATGATGAACTGGACTTGGAATGGTATGAGTTTATAAATATATTTTTTCCTTTAGTTCTTGAAAAACATCTCAATATTTCATAATAATTGTTTAACAGATGAAAATTGGATGAATAAATGTAGATCATTAACTAGGAAGTTAATCCTTGATATGTCTGAAGTTACAACTGAAATGCACAGATAATGGCTATGATTTGTTAACCATATATACATGCTAAACCTTTTATTTGAGTGTTTTACATACTTTTTATTTAATTTTCTAACATTACCATAAAGATAGATGTTTTTAGCCCCATTTGACCTATAAGGACAACAAAGTTAAAAGTTACTAATAAGTCACAGATAGTTAGAAAATCTGTTGAAAGTTTGGGTTTCATGCAATTCAGTCTAACCTTAATACTTGTTCTTTTGCCAAATTAGTTTCTTTCTAATGGGTATATACACAAATCTAAGGTCAACACTATGTTCACACTATCTAGATTGAAATGTCAGCTCTATCTTCTACTGTCTATGTGACTTTAAGATATTAACCATTCTTTTATTGTTTCTTCACCTCTAAAATGGCAGTAATAAGAGTACTTACCTGGGAGGATTGTTGAAATAAATGACCTATTTTGCACAGGTCTGTGTAAGGCCATGTGAATTTCAATAGTGTAATTTGCTATCACTGTGTTAATTTATTTATTTTAAAATATGGAATAGATTTGGATATACAAAATTATGATTTCTTTTCTTTTTTTATCGGGGATTCATTGAGGGTACAATAAACCAGGTTACACTCCTTTAGGGCAGCATGTTTACTTGGCCAGTAGTTCTTCAAACTTGGATTCCCAGATTAGCAGTAACATCACAAACTAGGGACTTTTATTCCAGATATGTTGAATAAGAAACTCTTATTCAACTGGGTCAGCACTGGGTCATATTTTTTCATAGGACCTACTGCCAGAAGATTCTCATGCATATCAAAGGCTGAGAAACATTAGTTCAGAAGAAAAAAAAAAAAGTGTCTTTTCTACTTATGTACAAAGCAAACTCTGCCCAAAGGATGCTTTTAGAACCAATCCTGGGTTGCTGTGATTTTTTTAAAAATGGATATAACTTATTGACTTTTTTTTATTAAATCATAGCGGTATACATTAATGCAATTATGGGGTACAATGTGCTGGTTTTATATACAATTTGAAATACTTTCATGAAACTGGTTAACATAGCCTTCACCACATTTTCTTAGTTATTGTGTTAAGACATTTATATTCCACACTTAGTGGATTTAATATGTACCCTTGTACATATTAAATGTACCGTAGGTGTGGTCCCACCAATTACCCTCTGTCCACCTATCCTCCCCCCTTCCCTCCCTCTCTTCTTCCCCCTTCATTTTGGGCTGTAGTGGGTTATAGCATTCATATGAAAGTGTGGGTGTTTATAAACTAGTTTCATAGTAGGGCTGAGTACATTGGATACTTTTTCTTCCATTCTTGAGATACTTTGCTAAGAATAATATGTTCCAGCTCCATTCATATAAACATAAAAGAGGTAAAGTCTCCCATCTTTTTCTAGAATCATTTCCCACAGCTTCAAATGGATGCTGTAATCACTTTGTTCCGTTGATCCCATCTAATCATTAAGATTCTTGATTAATAGTTAATCATTTTGCCTTGACTGCATTTGAGATAATCATTTTTTAATGATTTCCTCTTGTGTGGAATGAGATGTAACTGTGATTATCATAACCGTTAGAAGATACTACTAGTATATCTGCAGAGTTGAAGCAGCTAGAACACTTTAGTTACCCCTAAAGGCAGACTAGTCTCTATTTCTCCATAAAAATAAATTAGCTTTTACGGCTTGCCGTCTGTAGCACAGTGGTTACAGTGCCAGCCACATACACCAAGGGTGGAAGTTTCAAACCTGGCCCGGGCCTGCTAATCAATGACAGCTGCAATAAAAAATAGCTGGGCCTTGTGGTGGGTGCCTGTAGTCCCAGCTACTTAGGAGGCTGAGGCAAGAGAATTGTTTAAGCCCAAGGGTTTGAGGTTGCTGTGAGCTGTGACACCATAGCACTCTACTGAGGGCAAAACATAGTGAGACTCCATCTCAAAAAATAATTAGCTTCTAATTAAAGTTTTCTGACTAGAGGATATTTGAACCAACTCTTGAAAGGTTTTCTCTATCCTAAGTTTCACATTTTTATTTAAGGTTCATAAGTAGAACATGATACATTGGTAAACTTTCAGATTAACCTTGCTTTACCACAGAAGCAAAGCTCAAAAAGAATGATAATAAAACTAAGCCTTGACTCACATAGATATATATATCTTTCTTTTCTGGGTCAGGGCAAATGAATTAGGGCTTTTTGTCAACTCTTTTCCTTCTACTTTCCCTGTCTTGCTTTCTGAAAAGGGAGAAAGAGTAGTCTTAAACTTGAACATGCCAAATTGATTTCACCCTAGGACTGACACAGTACTCAATCAACATACTAACATCCTGTACTGTGGAAACTTAATTCCTGAATTGAATATGCAAAGTACTTGGGAGTCTTCTTCTCCCTTATCTCCTTCCAAAATTCATCACTTGAAATAAATTTCCGTGAGGTGTCTTAAATGGCTATTACTGCTATTCTTACCAGACTAAAGGATATTAAATATCATCTACATTCTCTTAGAATTAGGCTACCCCACAGAGACACAATTCATTTTACTTCTCTGTCTCCCCATTTCTATATGGTACTGTGTAAGGTGGAAAAAGAACTATTTGACTGTAGGTCATAAGATTCATTGGGTCTTTTTTAACAAAAGCAAGCATTCTTGCTATAAAATGACACTGTTCATTTTCAGAGAATATCTTTGAAATGTTCCCTTTCAATTTGTCTCTCATCCTTAATAAAAAATGGAGAATCAGTGTAATAGTTCTAATTTTCAATGAGCAATTTAAAATCCATAATTGGATGTATTTCTCTAATTTTGAAGGATTAAATCAATGTTGACCTAAATTTCCTCACAGTAGCAAATACAGAATTGTATCCAAGCAACCAGAAATTACTGACATGAGGATTTAATCTTTCAGCATTTTGTGGGTAAGACAAGAAGTCTATTCTGCTGATAATTTGAATGAAAGATACATGATGAGAAGCCTGGGACCTCTGCAAAACCAACAAAACTGCTGAAGAGGCAACCATACTGCTTATGCCAGCACAGTTAAGATCATGCCTTTCTTCATTGGGAAACTCAAAAAAAAAAAAAAAAAGGCCCATTTACCAGGAAATCTGAAAAGATACTGTGTATTATATATTACTGTGAATATAAATAACAGATCGGCGCCCAGCCAGACCTCCGAAAGAGCTACCCTGCAACCCGCGCCCGGCCTCCGCATGCCCTAAGGAGGCACTCCGGGAACCATGCAACCCTGTGTCCTCCATCCTGTACCCTCCCTGCCTCCACACTGGCCTGCTCCTCTGGCCAAGGACTCTGGGAGACACATGTCCTCCGTCCTCTGGAGCCCTCACAGCCATGTGCAGAGCCCTTCTCCTGGCCAGAAACTGCTGGAGCCTTGGGCTCTCTGTGCCAAGATCAAGGGCACTAGGCACTCCCAGAACCATGTGCACCACCCCCTGCCCTGTTGCTGGATCTGGGTGTGTCACACTCTGGAGCTGCTCCCACAAGCAGAACTCCCGGGGGCAACCCCAGAGGAGCTACGCAGGGTAACTCCCTACAAAGATCCAGAAACAATAGAGTGATCCCGCTGGGGTATAATTGTGGAGAGACACCTCTCCAACTCTGAAGATGGCCAGAGGCAATAGGATCCGCAACCCTCAGCCACACGGACCTCCATGCTAGTGGCCCCAAAACTCACGCCCACCAGGCCTGACCAGGAACTCTGGGAGCCACGCAACCCCCCGTCTTCCCTCCTGTACTCTCCCTGCCTCAATACTGGCCTGCTCTTCTGGCCAATGACTCTGGGAGACGGTGCCCTCCGGAGCATTCACAGCCACTGTGCAGAGCCCTTCTCCTGGCCAGAGACCTCTGGTGCCTTGGGCTCTCTGTGCCAGAACTCCCTAGCTGGGGCAGCCCTAGAGGAGCTACACAGGGTCACTCCCTACAAAGATCCAGCAAAAATAGAGTGATCCTGCTGGGGTTTAATCTTGAAAAGACACCTCCCCAACTCTAAGGACACCCAGAGGCAATGGTGAAAAACAATCATGAGGCAAAATCAATGAAAAAAATATAGCAATATCAATAATCAGAGCAGATCAACTTCCCCAAGGAACAATGGGACAGACACAGCACAAGATCCCATGTACAAACAAATAGCTGAGATGTCAGAAATCGAATTCAGAATCTGGATAGCAAATAAGATTGAATTAGAATTCCAAGCAGTAACCCAAAAGATGTCTCAAGAATTCAAAAAATTCAAAGATCAAATGACCAAAGATTTTGACGCATTGAGACAATAAGTTGCAGCCCTCAAAGATCTGAGAAACACAGTAGAATCCCACAGTAACAGAATGAACCAAGCAGAAGAATGGATTTCTGACATTGAAGACAAAGCATTCAAAAGCTCCCAAACTCTCAGAGAGGAAGAGAAATGGAGGGCAAAAACAGATCATTCTCTCAGAGAGCTCTGGGATAATTTTAAGAAAACCAATGTTAGTCTTATAGGGATCCGCAAAAGTGATGAAGTGGCTCCACAAGGCACAGAGTCTCTTCTCCAGGAGATTATGAAGGAGAACTTTCCAGACATGCCAAGAGATTCTGAAATTCAGATATCAGACAGTTTCAGCACTCTAGCAAAACTCAACCCAAATAAGACAACCCCCAGACACATCAAAATCAATTTCATTAAAGTTAATAATAGTTTGTTTTATATGGAATCAGAAAAAACCTTGAATAGCCAAAACATTACTCAGCAATAAAAACAAAGCAGGAGGAATCACGCTACCAGACCTGAGACTGTACTATAAAAATTGATAGTGATCAAAATAGCATGGTACTGGCACAAAAACAGAGAAGTAGATTTCTGGAACAGAATAGAGAACCAAGAGATGAATCCAGCTACTTACTGTTATTTGATCTTTGACAAGCCAATTAAAAATATTCAGTGGGGAAAAGATTCCCTATTTAACAAATGATGCTGGGTGAACTGGCTGGCGATCTGTCAAAGACTGAAACTGGATCCACACCTTTCACCATTAACCAAGATAGACTCTCCCTGGATAAAATATTTAAACTTAAGACATAAAACTATAAAAATACTTGAAGAAAGTGCAGGGAAAACTCTTGAAAGAATCAGCCTTGGTGAATATTTTAAGAGGAGGACTCCCCAGGCAATTGAAGCAGTATCAAAAATATATTACTGGGACCTGATCAAACTAAAAATCTTCTGCACAGACAACATCATAGTATGTAAAGCAAGCAGACAGCCCTCAGAATGGGAGAAAATATTTGCAGGTTATACCTCCAATAAAGGTTCAATAACCAGAATCCACAGAGAACTCAAACATATTAGCAAGAAAAGAGCAAGTGATCCCATCTCAGGGTGGGCAAGGGACTTAAAGAGAAACTTCTGTAAAGAAGACAGACACATGATCTACAAACACATGATAAAAAGCTCATCATCCTTAAACATCAGAGAAATGCAAATCAAAACTACTTCGACAAATCACCTAACCCCAGTAAGAGTAGCCCACATAACCAAATCCCAAAACCAGAGATATTGGCATGGATGTGGAGAAAAGGACACACTTCTACACTGCTGGTGGGAATGCACACTAATATGTTCCTTCTGGAAGGATGTTTGGAGAATACTTAAGAGATCTAAAAATAGACCTGCCATTTGATCCTATAATTCCTTTACTAGGTTTATACCTAGAAGACCAAAAATCACAATATAATAAAGACATCTTTACCAGAATGTTTATTGCAGCCCAATTCATAATTGCTAAGTCATTGAAGAAGCGCAAGTGCCCACTGACCCACAAATGGACTAGCAAATGGTGGTACATGTATACCATGGAATATTATACAGCCTTAAAGAAAGATGGAGACTTTACCTCTTTCATGCTTACATGGATGGAGCTGGAACATATTCTTCTTAGCTAAGTATCTCAAGAATGGAAGAAAAGTATCCGGTGTACTCAGCCCTACTATGAAGGTAATTTATAGATTTCACATGAAGGCTATAACTCAACTATAACACAAAAATATGAGGAAAGGGCCAAGTAAGGGGAAGGGATGGGGGAGGTTAGGGTAAAGTAGGGATAATGGGTAGGGCCACACCTACGATGCATCTTAGAATAGGTACAGGTGAAACTTACTAAATGCAGAATACAAATGTCTACATACAATAACTAAGAAAATGCCATGAAGGCTAAGCTAAACAGTTTGATGAGAATATTTCAGATTGTATATGAAACCAGCACATTGTACCTCTTGATTGTATTAACGTACACAGCTATGACTTAACAATAAAGAAATTAAAAAGAACATGGGATGGCACCTGTGACTCAAAGGAGTAGGGCACCAGCCCCATATCCTGAACGTGGCAGGTTCATAATAGCCCCAACCAAAAACTGCGAAAAAAAAAAAAAAAAAGGACAGACCCTAACATAATAGGATTATATTTGGTTCTGAAAGACTTAGAACCCCAAATAATAATGTATTTCCCTGCCATCCAGAAATCGTGGCAGAATGTTCCAGTCTAACATTACACTCTATGTGTTAGGGACCAAGCCACTCCGAATCTGTTGTTCCACTGTGTGTGACCTCTGTTCCCAAGCTCACCTCCAGATGAAGTTGTAAACAATTTCTATTCATACCTCATTGGCAACCCTTAGACATATGACATGACTTCAAGGAGGATGGAAAAGTCATTTCTTCTAGACTTATGGCAGGGTACCTTGCTGATAATTGTGTATTCTGCTATAACAGGATAAGGGTCAATAAACTCATTCTGTAAAGGGCCAGTTAGTGAAAAGATTTTAGCCTTTATGAGTTAAATGCATGGCCTCTGTCTCAACTATTACTCAGGTCTGCTATTGCTATATGCTAGCAGCCCCATACAATCATAGGCAGATGTTTGTGGCTGTGTTCCAACAAAATTTTATTTTTAAAAAAATGAATATAAATAATAAGTGTATTTCTCCAACAAAAACATACAGTAAATGTCTTCTTCAGCCTTAGGAATTGAAATATAGGCCATTTTTTCATAGCTGAAATTTCATATATTTGTAGAGTTGATAAAATGAGAGAAGGTATACTCAGCCTAGTGTTCAATAGCGCTTCAGAGTTGATTTAATTATTGGTGATGGAGGGGTGTGGTCCACATAAATATGAGTCACAACATTCTGAAGGATAAAAAGAAATATTTTGTATTTAGTGAAACAAAAAAAAATTCTTAAAAGTTAGGTGACAATAATCAAGTCAAATCTGTCCATTTTATGAATGAGAAAATGAAGGTGTTTATCCACCCTCAGTAATGGTAGGTTGAAATCCTAATTCTTAAATATTGAATTCTCTAATTCACAGAATCTTAACCTATTTGGAGTTCTCTAAAAACCTCCATGCTTAGGGTGGTGCCTGTGGCTCAAAGGAGTAGGGCAACAGCCCCAGATGCCATATGGATGTGGCGGGTTCAAACCCAGCCCTGGCGGAAAAAAACAAAAACAAAAACAACAACAACAACAACAAAAAAAAAAAAAACCCTCCAGGCTTATAGTATGAACTGGCAAGGTCCTTTGAGGCTAGATTAACCTGAATTACTGCAAGGTTACAAAATGTATTCACCTTGTAAGACAAATAAACAACAGAAATTTAGATAATCCTTATTATTAAATTGTACACTTTTTAATTTCTCTGAAATTTGTCACTTTTCACAGATAAAAGATCCCTAGAAAATTTCTTATGTTTTTGTGACTGTTAGATATTTAATGTATAAAATTGAAGTAAATTTATTTAAGAGAAGATATTAGAATGCTTAAAAGAAAAAATCTAATCCCATATATCTTTTCCCTTTTCCTAAATTTTAAAAAGCAAAAAATTATGATAAAACAAAGGCTTGAGTAAGCAGCAACAATAAAGGAACTACTTAATAGAGCCAGAGAGGGTCTGTAGAAGTGAGACCAATAACCCTCTTTCTCACCCCTCGTAAGAATTAATTCAAGATGTATAAAATTCTTAAATATAAAACATGAAATTTTAAAACATTCTAGAAGAAAATATAGGAAAAACTCTTCTAGATATTTTCCTAGGTAAATAATTGTTGACTAAGACCCCTGGCAATCACAACAACAAGAAAAACAAATAATGTGATTTGATTAAATTAGCAGCTTCTTCACAGCTAAGCAAATAATCAGCAGATCAAATAGACAACCTACACACTGGAAGAAAATATTTGCAAACTATACATCCAATAAAGGGCTAATATCCAAAATCTACAAATAATTCAAGCAAATTAATAAGAAAAAAAAAACATTAAAAAGTGTACAAAAGACTTGAACAGAAGCTTTTCAAAGAAGACAGACAAATAGCAAATAAAAATCTGAAAAATGCTCAGTGTCACTAATCATTAGGGAAACACAAATTGAAACCATCTTGAAGTATCATCTTACTCCTCTTAGAATGACTTTTGTTAAAAAGTTTTAAAATGATGTTGGCACAGACATAGAGAAAAATGAATGCTTATACACTGTTAATGGGACTGAATATTAGTACAACATCTATGAAAAAATTATGGTGATTTCTCAAAGAACTAAAACTAGACCTACATTCAATACAGCAGTCCAAGTATTGGGCATCTACTCAAAGGAAAAAAGTCATTTTATCAAAAAGATACCTGCACTGGAATTTTTATTGAAGCACAATTTACAATTGCAAAGATGTGGAATCAACCGAAGTGCCCATCATTTGTGAGCAGATTAGCACAGTGTGCTATTTGTCTACCACGGAGTACTACTCAACCATAAAAAATGCTGAATTAGAGCCATTTGCAGCAATCTGGAGGGAAATAGAGATTATTACTTCAAGTGAAGTATCCCAAGAATGTTAAGACAAATGCCACATATATCCACTATTAAACTGGAACTAACTGAGAACATATGTGCACAGAATACAAATTTTAGTGGAAATCAAGCAGGGGAGATAGAGGAGGAGAGGAAGGGAAAAAGTCTAATGTATACAATGAACACCATGTGGGCAATGGGCACGCTTACAGCCATGACTGAAACATTAAAAAAGCTATCCACGTAACCAAAAATATTGGTACTCCCTTAATACTTCAAAATTTTAAAATACACATTTTTAATTGAAAAATACTTTGAATCTACTTTTCTTATCAAAGTGAAATTTTATAAACTTTGACCAACATGCTAACAATCCCCTTTAGGATTATCACTCCAGTGCCTGGTAACCACCATCTCACTTTCTACTTACATGGGGTCAATTCTTTTAGATTCACATATGACTGAGATCACTCAGTATTACTTATAAAATGAGTATTAAATTGCACCAAAATTACAAATTAATTTTGAAAAAATTGGTCTGTTTAAGTAGTTTTAAAAAGATTATTCCTCAATATATTCAAATCTTTTTATTTATTTATTTTTTTTTTTCCTGTTTGCATTTTATACAAGAAAGCTTGTTTGGGGATACTTCTTATTTTATTTTACAACAGTAAGCCACATTTTTTCCTTTATATTTTTGAACTTCTTATTTTTATAATATGTGAAAGGCATTGGTTTTTACATTTTTATTTTGGCAATTATCTACCTTATTAAGTTCTGAGTTTTTCTTTTCATTTCATTTGATTCTTTTGAGTACTCCTTTTTACATCCCTGATTTAGATAATTTTAAATTTGTCTCTCCAAAGTTTCATAACATAAAGTATAAACAGATAGTACACCTTGTTTGTCAGAATTATTCCCAAGTACAAGATTTTTTACAATATTATAAGTGGCATTGTTGTTTTATATTCATTGCCAGTATATAGAAATACAATTGATTTCTACATAGTGATCTATTTCTCTGCAACCTCAGTAAATGTGTTTATTAGTTTTACCAATCTTTTTGTGTAGATTGTTTACATTTTATTTTCTAGACAGAGGATAATATAGTCTGAAAATCAAGACAATTTTACTTCTTTGATCACTCTTGATCAATCTCTCTTTCCCCCCCTTTTTTCCCCTCTCCTTTCTTCCTTGCCTCCTTTCTTTTACTAGGTAGAGAAAAGTGGTTATTATACAGATTAGAATCCAGAGTATGGATGTTGAATAGAAATGATGAGAACAGACATTTTACAATCATCTCTTATCTTAGAGAAAAAGCACTGAGTCTTGTATTATTAAGCATGATGTTAGCTGCAAGTTTTTTGTAGATGCTTTTTATTAGATTGAAGAAAGTCCTTTCTATTTTTTGGTTTATTGACAGTTTATGTTATGAATTGGTGTTGAATTTTTTAAAATGCTTTCTGTTTCTATATGAATTATGTGATTTGTGTTCTTTATTCTATTAATATGGTGAATTACATTCAAGGATTGTGAAATATAAAATCAATCTTACATTCTTGGGATAGTTCCATTATATATGTCACAATATATAATTATCTTTATCTGTTGTTTGATTCATTTTTGATGTGTTTGTACAGCAGTGATGTCAGATGTACACTGGTATCATTAGAGTGACTTGGGAGACATTCTTTCCATCCTTTATATTCCAAAATAGTTTGTAAATTATTTATGTTATTTCTTCTTTAAATATATGACCGAATTCATCAATGAAGTTATCTCAGCCTGGGTTTATTTTTGTGTGTGCAGGAAAGGTTCTAATTAATAATTTAATTTCTCATTACCAATATATTCACATTTTCTGTATCTTGTTAAATCTGTTTTGTTAATGTCTATCTTTCTAAGAATTTTTGCTTTCCATCAAAATCATTCAATTTGTTGGCATAAATTTCCTTATCCTGTTTCCTTATAATCTTTTTAATTGGTATAGGGTCAATAGTGATTCTTTTCTTGGATTTATTCAGTAATTTATTTTTTCCTTATTCCCTTTTTAGTCAATCTAGTTTAAAAAGTAGTCAATTTATTTTCCTTTTTAAATATTCTGTTTTATATCTTATGCATTTCTACCCTAATCCTAACTTGTTCTCTCCTTTCTGCTTATTTTGGCTTGAGTTGGCTCTCTTTTTCTGATTTCTTAAAGCACAAGCTTACATTATTGTTTTAATAAATTTCTTTTTTTTTTTTAAGAAAGGACTTCAAGATATAAATTTTGTTCTAACCACTGCTTTGGCAAATTGCATAAATTTAGAAACAAGTGTTTTTGTTTTTATTCAGTTCAAAATATTTTCTACTTTCCTTTATAATTTTTTTTCCTTTGACACGTGGATTATTTACACATGTATTGGTTAATTTTAAACATTTTGAGGTTTCTTACTTTTCTTAGTTGTTAAACCTAATTTAAATTGGTTTTGATTACATAACATTGTGTGATTTCAATCTTACAAAATTAAGAATCTGTGTTATGGCAGTATGTGAGCTGCCTTAGACAATGCTTCTTGTGTACTTAAAAAGAATGTGTATTCTACTTTCTGTGAATGGAGTGTTCTTTGAAGGTCAGTTACATCTAGTAGGTTAATAATGTTGTTATAGCCTGTATCCTTGCTGATTTAATGTCTACCTATTTACCAATTATCCAGAGTTGTATGTTTACACCTGCAACAATTTTTATTCAATTATCTGTTTCTCCATTCAACTATTATTATTTATTTATTTATTTATTTTATTTTATTTTTTTGGTTTGCTTTGTTTTGTTGAGACAGAGTCTCATTCTGTCATCCTGGGTAGAGTACCATGGCATCATATTTCACAGCAACCTCAAACTCCTAGACTCAAATTATCCTCTTGTCTCAGCCTCCCAACGAGCTGCAACTGACTATAGTTCCCTACAACAGTGTCTGGCTGATTTTTCTATTAATAGTAACAGGGTTTCATCTTCCTCAGGCTAGTCTCAAAACTCCTGAGCTCAAGTAAACATCCCACTTTGGCCTCCCAGAATGCTAGGAGTATTAGGGCATCAGCCACTGTGCCCAGCCTCTCCTTTCAGTGTTTTGGGATTACATCAACCACATTTTGTCAGTCTTGTAGATAAGGAACATGGAGGAGGTCAGGAGATGGAAAATTACTAAAAGGAAAAATCAAGATTAAGGGCAATTCTGGTTGAACCAACCAAACAGAAGTCTTGCAGAAGATATGCCAGGGTGATCGGGCATCACCTGGAAGATGGTGGAGGGTGATAAATTTAATCATTTCTTGAGCTTGATCAGATATTGAGGATGGGGGTTCTGGCTAAACTGATTTAGCAGTGTTCTTTTGCTAACCTGGATTAACAATGACGTGCACACATGAATTTAAAAGAAAGTTCAGAACTTTGACTAAAAATTAGCTAATCAAAGAATCTTTGTCAGAAGTCACACAGTGCTACTTCTGCTTTCCATTGTCAATATAATGGGAGGAATGGCCTGGAAAAAAAAGGGTAAAAGTGTTTTCAGTTTCTCTAACTCCCACTCTCTGGGGGAATTAAAACCTGCTTCTTTCCCTCAAGCCAGTGGTCAAAACGATCAGGGAAGTGTCCCTCATTCTCTGTATCACAGGAGATGGGTGAAGGGATTATGCAGGCACAGGTCACAAGATTGTCTTAACTGAACATGGAACTAAGCAGAATCATCCCCTTTAAAAGCTCTGTATTTCTGCTTGGAAGCAGGATGCTGTTACTTTAGGATAGTAATCTGAAAACCTCTTCGTTTGCCAGTAAATTAATAAACTTCTCTTACCTTCTCCTCTAACTGCTTGTCCTCATTCTTCTGATGTAGTGTTGGGGACAAATGCCAAGGTTTCAGTAACATCAAGACAATCACAAAATCCTGCCCAGTTGAAGAGAGGTCAGAGGATTTATTTCATCATCTGATCCCCTTGCCAGGCCATGGTTTTGATGGTAGATGCACTGCTCTGTGGTTAAGCTCCTTTCCAGTCGCAAGTGTCAAAAAAAGTTTCTTTCTTCTGAGGCAATCAGGAGGCAAAAGAGGCAACAATAAATGCATTGGAGCCAATAATGGCAGAACTGGTGGTAGAATCCAAAGCCCCCTTTCTGGCATCTGCTAAGAGAGACTTTTGATCTCTCCCTGCTCCACAGCTACCAAACCAAAAGCAATACCACCCTAGATGAGAACCCACAATTGTTATAAAATACACAAGGGGATTTCAGCTTAGGTCCACTTACTCATTGCATAAAGATCCAATTATTTAGACAATGGGGATTGCCAAGGACAAAAGGAATTTTAAATACAAAAAACATCTTACCCAGAGGAATGGACAAGCTGCTTCAGAGCTGTCTCACTCTTAATTATTAAATATTTAAGTTTTCTAAGGCTCAGTCTAAGATGCTCTCTTTCTCTCATATTATTCTCTTCCCATGAGGATATAGGTCATACCTAAGACTTCAGTCACCATGCTTCTGTTAAATGATTTCCAAATTTTAATCTTCAGCATAGATCTCTTCTATGATCTTAAGGTTTAAATAATCACGCCCCAACAATATGTTTATTTTATTTTATTTTTTTATTGTTAAATCATAGCTGTGTACTTTAGTGCAATCACCTGTACCCACTAAGTTAATGATCTTCCCTGTCAAACATCTTTTAGTTTCCTCCTTTGGTGAATGGCAAACCATATAACAAGCCAGAGTCTAGATTGCCTTATTCCTTTAATACGTGTCAATTCTACTTCACTCATCTCCATCCCCACCACTAGCCTCATTAGCATTATTTCTCATGGGACTGCTGCAATGTCGTACTGACTAACCAATGCAAATTTTCTCTTTGAGCCCACCCAAAACTGTAGCCAAATAATTTTTATTAAAACACAAATCTGCTCAAATAACTGCTCACCCCTCTTAAAAACCTTCAGTTACTATTTTCCTAAGATAAAAATAAATCTCATTCTAATGATCTACAAGGCCCAGAATAGTTGTCCACTACTACATCTAGCATCTTCTTAAACCTAGATACTCTTACACTCTCTACTTGAACCACATTGTCTTTCTGCTACCTTGTCACATTTGAAATGCTTAATTTTGCAATAAGATTTCTGAAATGGCTCTCTTTGGTCTCAGATGATCTTCCTTCTTCAATTAGTTAAATCCTCTACATATCAAATCTTTTGTCCTTTGTGATACTTTGTTTGACTCACTGATTAGGTCAATCTTTTTATTTCAAGCTTCTCTATCACCATTAGTCTATCTTTCATAACATTTAGTACAATTGCAAATTTATATTTCCCTGGTGATGATTTGATCAATATCTGTCTACGTCATTGAACTCTTTGATGCATGAAGGCAACAATTAGAAAAATTTTTTCACCATTACTTATTACAGCACCAGGTACATAAACAAGATGCAATAAACATTTGCATGAGAGATTTGCATTTCATTATATCATGTAGATGTAATCTCAAGTTCGACATTTCTGACGTTATATAAAAATAAATTATTTATATATCCATTCAATAAACATTTTAAAATTCTAGCACAAGCATGTTACATCTCTCTGTTGTCTTACTATATGCCAGCTACTGGGAATAACAGCCTATAAATATTATTTAACCCAAATAGTCCACTATTATCCTCACTACCTCCTTCACTTGATCTTGTCAATAACATTTCCTTAATGGCTTAAAAACCCATACATTTCTCTATCATTTCCCACAACAACTTCACATACTTAAGTGACTTTCCTGATTCTCAATGTTGTTTTGATTCACTATATTATTGTACCTCCATCATGAGTTCAATGAAAATAGTATAGGAAAAAAATAAAAAGAATTGCATATGGAAGCAGAAAACGTAAGTCCATGTCTGAATAACATTTGATGTCTATGTGATCAAGGGCTAACAAGATGGAGTAACAGTTTTGTAAGGAAAGTACAAGCATCTTCATTGCACTTTTGTGGAAAAGATCAAATGAGATATTACGTATGAAAGATTTTTGTTAATTATAATTTCATGTGCAAGTGCCAATTATTATTATGATAATGTATGAAAGGGTAAAAGAAATACTTAGAATGAGATAATTTACCCAGAGCCAGAAATCCACTTAATTTCCAATTATCTATATTCCACAACTCTAACTAGCTTGAGATTTGATAGGGTTCAGGGCATGCTATCTTGAAACCTTGGCATTTGAGAAAATAGGAGAAGCAGGAAGTTTACTCTCACTTTTCTCACCCTTCTCCCCTGAAACAAGTCAGAAGATTCTCATTTGAGAGGCACTTTTCCTATATGTGGAGGAAAAGAGCCAAGATGAATCTGAACAAACAAGCCTCCTAAGTCTCCCACCTCTAGTTTATGGCCATTAGATCATACTGCTTTGTCCCGACATGTACAACCCTGAAAACCCAAGTGGATTTTGATTGATAATGGAAGACCACGATAAAAATAATCAGGTGCCAATCTCATTCTCAGCTGCTGAGTGAGACGAGGTCTGTGTATTAGTACAGATCAACACAGCCTCTGGCACTTGAACTTCAGCTCTTCATTTGAAAAATGTGTTCATCTTGAATCTCCATCGGTAGGAAGGAGACTGATTCATCTATTGATAGCAGGAAATGACAAAGCTGCCACAGCAGGGGCCAATGTTAAGCCTTCTTCATAGAACAGAAGAGTTTCTGCCACCCAAATGGGAGATTGAGGATATATATCAGATCTTTTTTACTTTAATTTCCCCTTACCTGAAATGAAACACGTAATTAATTTGACCTTACCAGCATGGAAAACTCTGGATATGTATTGTCCTTTCTTGCCTTCAGTAACTGCTTGGCACCACAAGAAGTTTCATCCGTTGTCATGGTCAGCAAAGGCCCTGAGACCTTTGGTGTCTGACCACAGTGTTCAATCATTTGATCATGTAGACTGATCCCATAAGCAGGCAGCCCAATAGAACAGTGGAAAGGCCTCTTAATTCTTAGTTAACTGTGTCAGCTCTGGATTGGAGATTATATTGCATGATATAGCACATATAGTAAGCACTGAGGTTATGACTGCTTTTCACCTAGAAGAGGCCTCTAGAATATCTTGGGTTTAAATGAGGACACAGGGGGATCTGAGTGGTGCAAGGAATCAACAAAAAGATCAACTGAGAAGTGAATAATATATCTCAGAACTGTCAATCAGGGGGACAAAATAATGTAATCACAAGGCAGAAAAAGGACTTTGTTAGAGCCTGAATACAACCATTTTGACCAATTTCAATACCTGACCCTAACCAACCTGACCAAGGAAGTTGCCAGCAGGTCACCAGCTGGGGCCACCTGATGATGAATGAATTACCAAACTGGAGGCCTTACAAACTTCTTGCTCTTACCTTTTTGTGGCAGCAGATTATGATTAACCATTATAGCCTGATAAAGACAATCTGGTCACATGCAGTTTTTATTCAATGGAATATGTGAACATTTAAACACATTACCATTGCTCCATAAGGTGTCCCTTCCTGCTTGAAAGAGGTCCCCTATTCTATCTGTGGGGTGAGGTCTGTTGTCTGTCTCCATCTCAATCAACTTTCTCTTGCTAGTTGGCTTGCACTTCAGTTATTTCCTGCATGTAAGCCACATAGCAAGTTCAAAGTGTTCTCCTTCTAACAAAAGGAGAAAATATTTGTCCATGGGCTTTATTCCCCATTGGGAAACTATTTGCCCTGTGAGCTGTTACTATTTTGTATTTCTGATTTGTGCTTATGTAGGTATCAAATGACTCCCACAGGTGACCTACTTCCTGGCTTCAAATGAGAAACTTTAGGGCAAGAAGAACTTGAATACTATGAGTCCAATGAGTCCATTTGTACCTTCCTGGCATCTGGTTGGAACAGGTTGGAACCATGGCTGGAGTAAGAAGTGCCTTTGAGAAGATTTCTAATTGCACTCAAGAGATATTTTCTATATTTTGGACCAAGCAACAAGTCATCAAATTTTTAGTGCTTTCCTGCTTTGCTCCCCTATCCCTCATATTTGCTGCTCCAATCACTCTCTCCCATAAAGTACATAGGTCTTTGTCTCACACACTGCTTCCTAGGGAATGCAGGTAAGCACTCTGTAACAAAACTGTTATTAGACCCACAGTCCAGATGATGAAAAATTCAGTGACTTACATAGAGTTTCACAGACAGTAGTGGTCTGAGACACCACTTTAATCACATCATCTGCCTCAATATCCCATACTCTTTATACAGGATCACATAATAAAATTGGTAACTTCATTGCCTATTAAATACAGGAAGTGCTTGGAGATTTTCAGTTCTAGTGACCATAACTTTTTATTTAATGTCAAATCTTTTCTCCTCCCTCCATCTCTCCCTCTCTCTCTCCTTCCTTCCTAAAATCAGAGGCACAAAAAAAAAAAAAAAAGCTGGCAGATTGACCTACATTAAACAACAGGGAGGGGAATGTTATCTACTCTAAGAAGCCCTCCACTGCTCAGTAACCCCAAAGGGGCTCTATAGACATTCAGTAACAAAGTGGCAGTTTGAAAAAAGATAATGCATTCCTGCCCCTGTGACAATGAGGCCTGCAGAGAATAAGTTAGTTGTTCAATTTTGCAAGCTCAGTGGCAAATATTTAAGTTTTGATTAGATAATCTAAAGGCTAGAGTAATTATGTTTCTGGTAAGTTTAAATACAGATCTGTGGAAGTGGAAGAGTCTGAGAATTTTTGACAAGGCCTCATGAGAGCCTTTCCAATACTGTATTTCTCTGATTCCAAGTAATCATCACATCCAATGAATTAATTATGCCACATGATATTTTCCCAGTGCAATACAGATGGTTTCATCGTATAATTTTAGGCTCTAGTTATAGATGATTCACTGGCATTTTAAAGACCCTGTTGCAACTGTTTCCCAGAAGAAACTCAAAAATGATGCTTAAAACAGCTATGTATTAAAAACGTATCACTTATCTAATGATGAATCTGTTTGCAGCTGAAAGGATCTGCATGAAATGGAATTTTAGCAAGCTAGGTCAGTGACTTCAGAGATTGAGCTACAGTGGGTGTGCCTGTGCTCTAGGGTCTAGGAGCTTGTCAGCCTGTGCCAGTGAGGCTGAGGGATGAGCAACAGAACTCACTGTTGAAAGATCCTGGAAGCTCTGAATCAGGGTACAGCTAGAGAATACACAACATAATACAACCCCCATTAAAAATCTGATGTTTGAATTTCCTCCATAGCCTCCCTGAAAGACAGATAGCTAGGCCCTCTCTGAACCCACCTGCTGGCTAAGTTAAATACAAAATCTGCTGCTTTTCAGATGAAAGTGGGCCTTTTTTATTGCTGGACATTCTTAGTACTTTTGGTTATAGCATTATCTTTAACCTTCAATTCATTCAACAGCTATTTATTGAACATATTATATATTGGGCATATGTTAGACAGTGTGGTCATAAAGATGAGTATATGTGTTCAGATATAAAGATAAATATATGCTTGTATATACTGTGCCCCATTCCATGGGATATTTGAGCCTTATAAAACTAACTAATGTGAATGTCTCCTTCAAATATCTCTCAGTATGGTGTTAGACAATCAAATATAAGCCAATGATTATTGCCAAATATTATGATAGAGGTGGATAGAGGAAAAGAATCCTATCTACCTGGGTGATTAAGAAAGGCTTTCTGGAGATGGAATGCCTGAATTGAGTACTGGAGGATTGATAGGGATCACCTAAATGATAAAAGGAAAAATGATCTTCCAGATAGAGCAACATGTGGAAGGTGGAGAGTGTAGGGCCTGGTCCATAAATGGCAATCAAATCAGGAAGCCTGGCTGCTCTGCTATGGTTTGAATGTGTCCTCTGTAGTTCGTGTGTTGGAAAATTAATTGCCATTACAACAGCATTAAGTGGTGGGGGCATTTATCGATAAGTAGGTTAAGGGGACTATGTTCTCATGAATAGATAAATGCTCTTATTTTGGGAGTGGATTCATGATAAAAAGGAAAAGTTTGGCCCATTTCTGTCTGTCTCATGAGCTTTTTTCCTCCGTGGAATGATCATCACCAGCTGTTGAGCTTGTTTCCACCATGGAATGATCATGAGCTTGTTTCCACCATGGAATGATCATCACCAGCTGTTAGTGCCATGTTCTTGGACTTCCCAGACTCCATAAATATGAGAAATAATTTCTTCTTTATAAATTATCCAGTTGTAGTATTCGTTATAGAAGCATAATATGGGCTAAGACATAGAAATAAGGTGCCTGTGAGGAAGGTGTGATCAATGAGTCTGAGGAGACAGGCAAAGCCAAGTTATACAATGTTTTGTAAGAAGCTTAAACTTTACCCTAAAAACTACAGGGAGTGACAGAGGGCAGTGATATGTTGACATTAATCATTGAAAAGGCAGTTAGATTAATCAATGTAGCATTTTTGTAAACTGAATATAACTTCTGCATGTCTCCCTATATAAGTCCTGCTGGTTAGTAGAACAAGGATACGTGTTCCCTATTATAGCCCTGAAAGAAATACATGAAAACTATAGTTCCCCATTAAGTATTTCAGCTACATCAGACTAATTTTCCTACAGGAAAGGAAATGTGAATTAATAAGCAATTATAGCAGCAGCACTTTTCACAGATGGTTGTATCCTTTTCAACTTTCCAAAATCTATTTCCTATATACTATCTCTGGATTTCACCTATACACTCTGTCTACCCATTTCTCAAGCTAATGTCTACCCACTGTTTTGTGCATTTAGCTTATGTTTTCTTTCTCTGTTTTCCACACTCCCAAGTAGAAATTTTAGTACCATGTCCAAGTCTAGGGACATGGGGAAAATGAGTTGGTTGGTCTAGATCACTGTACCAAAACTTATCTCCAAACATTGCCTGGTAAAATGCAGGATCAAATGGCAGGTCTACATTTAGATCCCTGAGTGTTCTCCAAACTTCCTTCCAAAAGGAATGCACTAGCTTGCATTCCCATCAGTAGTACAGAAGTGTTCCATTTTCTCCACATCCATGCCAACATCTGTAGTTTTGGGATTTTATGATGTGGGCTACTCTTACTGGAGTTAGATGATATCTCAGAGTGGTTTTGGTTTGCATTTCTCTGATGATTAAAGATGATGAGCATTTTTTCATGTAGACCATGCACTTGCCTTCTTCAGAGAAGCTTCTGTTCATGTCTCTTGCTCATAATGAAATGGAATCACTTGTTTTTTTCTTATTAATAAGTTATCTGTGGATTCTGGTTATTAGGCCTTTGTTGGAAATATAACTTTCAAAAATCCTATCCCATTCTGAGGGCTATTTGCTTTACTAAATGTGTTCCTGGCAGTGCAGAAGCCTTTTAATTTAATCAGATCCCAGTAATGTATTTTTAATGTTGCTTCAATTGCCTGGGGTGTCCTCCTTATAAAGTATTCTCCCAGGCCAATTTTTTCAAGCATTTTACCTGCACTCTCTCCAAGAATTTTTATAGTTTCATGTCTTAAGTTTATGTCCTTTAACCAATGAGAGTCAATTTTTGTTAGAGGAGAAAGGTGTGGCTCCAGTTTCAGTCTTCTACAGGTTGCCAGCCAATTCACCCAGAACCATTTGTTAAATAGGAACTCTTTCCCCAAATCTGTATTTTTGATCGGCTTATCAAAGATCAAATGACAGTAAGTGTCTGGGTTCACCTGCTGGTCTTCAATTCTGCTCCATACATCTACCTCTCTATTTTTGTACAAGTCCCATGCCATTTTGATCACTATCAAATTTATAGTAAAAAGTCTGGAAACATGATTTTTCCCGATTTGTTTTTATTTCTCAATGTCTTGGCTATTTGAGGTTTTTTCTGTTTCCATATAAAATGAAGTACTAATTTTTCTAGGTCTTTAAAATATGACAGAGGTCCTTTAATAGGGATCGTGTGAAATCGGTTGGTTGGTTTAGGTAGTATAGACATTTTAACAATGTTGATTCTTCT
>CAUYPK010075294.1:0-16193 GCA_963574355.1 Loris lydekkerianus
TCAGGCTCGGGAAGTTGCACTAGGCCTCAGGCACATGGTAGGGCCCAACAATTCCCTCTTTTGTTTTTTGTATGGCAGAAAAACATAGCCCCTGTCTTAGGTTGCCTGCTCTTGCAGTTTCAGTCTTACCCGTCATGGGGATACAAACATCAATGGTTTGCTCCCTGTCTTAGGTTGACTAAGGCTCACTCTTGATATAAAGCCCCACGGGTTTGGACAAATGTACAGTGTCATGAGCCCGCCATCGCAATGCCACACAGGTCCGGTTCACAGCCCTTCACGTGTCCAGCCCCCTCCCTCGTGCCCAGAAGCCCTGACCACACTGATCCATGCTGTCTCCCTGGTTGTGCCTTTTCCAGAATGTTATGCAGTTAGAACGACAGTGTGCTGTCTTCAGACTGGCTTCTCCCACTTAGCAATATTCATTTAAGGTTCATTCATGTTTCCCGTGGCTTGACATCTGACTGTTTTTGTCACTGAATAGTATTCCGTTGTCTGCATGGATGTACCAGAAAATGTTTACTCACCCACCTGTTGAAGGACATCTTGGTTGCTTCCAGATTTTGGTGATTGTGAATAAAGCTGCTACAAATATGTGCGTGTAGGCTTTTGTGTGGACATACGTTTCAAATCAGTTGGGTAAATACCTAGGAATTCAACTGCTGGGTCATATGGTGAGACTATGTTTAGCTCTGCACGAAGCTGCCAGACTGTTTTCCGCAGTGCCGTTTCGTATCTGATGCGCAGTGAGTGGAGATTGTTGCCGCACACACTCGCTGGCCTCCGTGTTGTCAGTTTTGGAATTTAGTGCTTCTAACGGGCAGGTAGTGGTGTCTCGCTGCCACTTTGATTTGCATTTTCTTAATGAAAAATCATGGTGAGCATCTTTTTATGTACTGATTTGCCATTTGTTTATTTTTTTTTTTTTGAGGGAAGTTTTTGTTTAAGGCTTTTCCCATTTAAACTCGGAGTTATTTTCTAATCTTTTAAGTTTTAAGGGTTCTTTGAACATATTGGATGCAAGTCCTTTACCTAATACACGTTTTGCAAAACTGTCTCCCAGGCTTTTAATTCTTTTAATTGTTTGTTTTTCAGGGAGAAAGTTTTTAATTAAAAAGCCCAACTTATCCATTTTTCTTTCTAGAATGTGCTTTTGCTGTTGTGACCCACGGTCATGTGGGTCCCATGTTTTCTTCTGAGAAGTTTTATAGTTTTTTCTGGTTTAGAGCTATGACCCATTTTGACGTCATTTTTTGTAAAAAATGTCCTCAGTCTGTGTCTAGATTTATTTATTTTTTGGTATGTGACTGTCCAGTTGTCATAGCCCCACTTGTTGAAAGGTCATTTTTCTCCTTGGATTCCCTGTCTCCTTGGCCAAGGATGAGCTGGCGTGTCTGTGCCGCACTCCCTCGGTCCATCTGTTCTTCCCCCAACACGGTCTCCTCACACCCCTGCACGAGTTCAAATCGGGCACTGTGAGTCTCCAGCTCTGCTCTTCCCTTGGTGTTGACTACTGCGTGTCTTTTGAATGTCTGCATAGACTTTGGCCTCAGCCGCTCACTGTCTGCAGGCAGCCTGCGGGCCCTCCGACTGGGTCTGCCCTGACTACAGATCTCGCGGGGAAGAACTGGCCCCTTTGTGATGTTGCCTTCCTGTCTGGACACGGAGTGTCTCTCTGCTTACTTAGATCTTTGACATCTTCCCTCAGAACCTGCACATGTTTGTTAGATTTACAGATAGGTATTTGGGGGGTGTGGTTTCTTCTGTTACTGCTGTGGTTTTACAACTTTAAATCCCAATTCTTCATTGCCAGTTTGTAGGAAAGGATTTGACTTTTACATATTAACCTTGCACCTTGGCAACCTTGCTGTGCTTCCTTGTTCGTCCCAATAAATTCACGCATTCATTCCTTTTTCCACCCACCCACCCATCCATTTATTCATTCACAGATTTTCGAATGTGAAAATTAGACCTGGACTAAATCCCATGTGGTCACGGTGTGTAATTCTGGTTATCTATTGTTGGATTTGATCTGAAATGTTTTGTTGACGATTTTTCATCCACATGCACCAGAGATACTGGTTTGTAGTTTTCTTTTGATGGTTTTACCTGTTTAGGTGTTTGGTAACATGAGCCTCACAGAGTGAGTTAGGAGGGGCTGCCTCCACTTCTGTTTTCCTCCTCCGGCTGTGGAGAGCTGGCTTGAAGCAGGCGGTAGGCCTACTGGGAAGGCTCTGTGCCCGTGCATTCTTTCTCCGAAGGTTGTTAATTCTTATCTCAACCTCTTTGGTGGTCACAGCCCTATTCAGGCTCTCTCCTCCTTCTGTGAGTTTTGGCTGCATCTTTTCAGGAATTGGTCCATTTTATCCTAAGTTTTCTGATTTGTAGGTATGGAGTTTTTCATGCTATTTCTTCCTCAGTCTGCATCTGTTCTTTCCTTGTTTTATTTCTGTGTTAGTGTTACTTTATTAGCCCGTCCATGAGATCAGTGGTGATATTTCATTTTTGATATTGGCAATTTATGTTTTCATCCTCTTTTTCTAAGCCTGACTGGAGATTTATCAATTTCATTGATCTTTTCAAAGAAGAAGCTTTTTATTTTGTTGATTTTTTTCTCTTGCTTTCCTGTTTTCAATTTCATTGATTTCTGCTCTAATTTTTTTTATTTCTTTTCTTCTTGATATAGTCTTAATTATTCTGTGTCTAGTTTATTGATTTAAAACTTTCCTCTTTTTTTTTTTTTGTTTTTTTGTTTTGTTTTGTTTTGTTTTTTCTTTTGCAGTTTTTAGCCAGGGCTGGGTTTGAACCCGCCACCTCTGGTATATGGGGCTAGTGCCCTACTGCTTTGAGCCACAGGAGCCGCCAAACTTTCCTCTTTTCTAATGCACACATTTAAGCCGTCAACTTCTCTCAAGTGCTGCTTTTGCTACAGCCTGAAAACTTTGGTAAGTTATATTTTCATTTATTCCAAAATATTTTAAAGTTTCTCTTGTGACTTTCTCCTTTAACCCTCAGGTTATTTAAAAGTGTTCGGTTTAATCTCCCAATATTCAGGGATTTCCCAGCCGAGTCTCGGTCACTGATGTCTGGCTCACTCCTGGTGCGGCCTGAGCCCACACTCCGTGAGCTCCGCCCTTCACGCTTGTCCTGGTGCACTCGGGGCCCAGAGAGCGAGCTCTCCTGGGGAACGTTCCACAGGGACCCGAGAGGAGCCTGATGTTCCGCAGACACCCGAGAGGAGGCTGACGTTCTGCCGTTGGGGGATGGAAACTGCTAAAGCATCAATTGATGAAGCTGATTGATCATGCTCTTTGTGCCAACTGCAGCCCCTCTGATCTCCCGCTCTTGATCTATCCCACAGTGAGGGGGTGCTGGCGCCTGGGGGTTTGTCTGCCCCCTCCAAGTCCTGTCAGTTTTTGCCTCGGGTGTTTTGGCACATGGTTGTTTAGACCAAAAGATCAGGTGTGCACAGCAGGGTGGCCAGTGGTTTACTGAAGTCGCAGACCCTTGTGGCGTCTCCACTGCCAGCAAGTCCCTTTCTTGGCTTTGGGCCAGTGACTGTTTGCAAGACGGCAACAGAGTGAGCGGCACAGGACTCTGCCAGAGCTTGGCAATGCCTGGCTGCAGCCTAGTGGCAGAGAAGCTGATACCTAGTGTTCAAGCACTGCCACACGTACAGAAACTGAAATGTGCGCGGTTGGTGACACTGGGCGGGAGAGTCAGGAAGCCAGGTTGGGGTTGGGGCGAGCAGTGGAGCGTCTGGAAAGACAAAATTCATGGTCTCTGGGAGGTAGGAAACAAGGTGGCTGCGGACTTAGGCAAAGAGACGTGGAAACACAAATGCTGCTGTGGCGTGGCTGCCGTTGGAGGTGATAGATAAGGCACAGAGTAGAGGGTCTCAGGTGGAAACTGCCTGGTCTGTGGACGGTCCCCAAGAGGCAGCTGTTTCTCACCTCTCACTGATAAGAGACCTGGGAGAGATGCTTTGTCCAGCAAAGGCTGGTTAGGCTCAAGCAGGTGACAAAGCTCCCGTGGCGAGTGTGAGCCCAGATCTGCTGTGACAATCTCAGGTCAGGTATGAGCCCCATGAACCTGCTCAGTCAGGTGAAAATTTTCAGGTAGGGAGATTGGGGCCGTGGCTCTCCCAGGGAGGCCAACAAAGTTCCAGGTGGCTGTTGCCAAGACTGCGGCACAGCCATGTTTCCTGACGTGCCATGGTGTAGGGACAGGTGCGCAACGCTGCCTGGAAGTGCAGTCAGGAAGCCCAGCACCAGGGAGGTGACCTGCAGCTCTGGGCAGCGGTGCCTGTGAGCATGTGGTCTGTGCCCAGGAGGAGGTGGGACGAGGCAGGTGCCTCCTGAGGGTCGTCATTTCCATTATTGTCTTCAGATGCAGCCCGGGAGGGTGATGGGAGTCCCTTCCGGGTAGACGTGGGATTGAGTGCATTGCCCATCTGTCTGGGTTCAATACTGAAAGCCCCACATCCCAAGACTCCCCCTCCCCCCAGTCCAGTTGAGTGAGGATGAATGGGCATCGGGAGAGCCCCTCTGGGGACAGTCCCCTTGCCTGGCTTAGGGCTCTCCAAACACCAGCAGGGCCACAGGGACACGGAGGACACAGGCTGCCCACGCCTCACCCACTCCGTTGACAGACGGTGTTTTTCCTCACTGTGAGCTGTGTTTGTCTTGAGAGCAGACCTGGCATCCTTTCAGGTTCAGAGCTCTTGGGATGGAGAGGGCTATGCCCAGTTCTGCTGCTGAGGTGTTACTGAAATCTGGACTTGGAACTGCACGCACGTTGAATTAGAATTTGGGCCATTTCTCATGTGCTACGCAGGACAGTGGGCACCAGTGGCCACTGGGGGCTGCTCTGTGACTCCCCCTACATGGCTCCTCTTTTCATCCGATCCTGCTCTGTTCATAGCAGGCTTAGTCACATACCTCACCTAGCACCTACAGGTGCAAGCAGCAGTGGCCACATCATATCCGAGCACAGACTTGATGGACACCATGTGGCTCTGCCACGTTCTCCTCCCCTGGGTCATGAGAGGGCCTGGGTCGTTCTCCTCCCCTTGGTCATGAGAGGGCCTGGGTCCTAGGAGGGCGTGTGGAGCAGAGCCACAGCTGGCCTCTACCTGCATGCAAATGAGCCAGAAATAAACTTGGTGTTGGAAGTCACTGACATGCCGGGGATGTTTGTCACTGCCAAAGAATCTAGCACAAGCTAACACAGGCCCTGCTGTCACCTTCCTCGTGGAGGTAGTGGCCAATCTCCAGGTCAACAAGCACATGGGCCTTGGCACCCTCCATCCTGCCTCTCCTCGGGACAGTCCTGCTCCCCAGCCCTCCAGGCACCACCTGCACCCCACTCTGCTTCTCCCCACACAGTCTTATCCACTCCCCTGAAATATTTTACACAAGAGGAGAAAGGAGGGTAGGACAGGAACCAGAGAAGACCTTGCTGGTGGCACCTGCCTGGGATTAGTTCTGGCAGACGATGTGGGTGACGTGCAGCCTCCAGGATCCCAGGGCCAGCCATTTCAGGCAACAACATTCTTTCTGCTTTAATGAATTTATCTGAAGCCTCCAGTTAGAGTTTTCTGCTCTAATCTTAAATATGCATCTTTTAAAATGCTTTACAGATTTGAGGGCCTCTCACATAATATTTCAATCCTGCAGCTATTAGAGAAATTGGAGCATCATAGATTAAGAAAAAATTACTTCGGGAGGAGAAGGAAGCAGAGGATCAAATGCTTCTCTGTACAAATAAATTCAGTGCAATCCACAATTAAGCAGCATTTGACATTTAAAAAAATATTTGATCCATGTTTTGGCTTCCAGAGCTGCTTACGGGAGCTGCGATGTGTAAATTACATTCAAATCAGGGTTAAATATAGTTCTCAGAGTAAGATTGTATGATTTAAATTGCCTAATTATTTGGGGAGAAAAATCTGTTCTCCAATAATTAAGAGAATGAGGATGTTTGGCTTATTTGGAGAGAAGGAGATCAGAAATGGGTATTTATTTCCCTTGTGGAGACCCAGAGGTAGCATCTCCAGGGATGGTGCCCTGTGGAGGGACAGAGAACCAGTGGGCTGGGGAAGGGGGCCTCCAGGTCTGGCTGCAGTCAGCCTGTGAGGGTTTGTGACCAGACAGAATGCCGAGCGCTCAGGAACCAACCCGAATCCGGCAGCTTGGGAGCCCAGCCAGAGGGGCCCGCAGCCGTGCCAAGCCAGGAGCGGGTGCCAGCTCTCCCTGGCAGGCTGGCCGGCATATGGGAGCACCCAGGCTGTGGCCAGACGCCTTGGGAGGGAGATTTGGCAGCACCCAGAGCCAGCAATTAGTTAATTAGGTGCTATTTCTTAGAAGTCTTGTGGGAGGATGGGTGTGGCTGGCAGTCTGCCTTAGGGAAAAAAATCCAAATGTAGCAGCCCCTTCCCTCCAGGCCAGAGAATGGGGATGGGGACCTGGGCTGGGAGGCAGGGCCTGCAGCCAAGGCAGCCCTGAGTCCTGTGGGGCATAAAGTACCCAAGATCAGGCCTGCTACCTGGGCAAATGCAGAGGGGCTCCGAGCCTGTTTCCTCACCTGCTGAATAGGGAGAGCTATCTGGCAGGTGTGCTGAGTGTTACGTGCCAGTGCAGGAACCAGTCTGGAGGAAGACACCTGGCCTCAATCACTGCTGTGTGACCTTGGGTGGGTTACTTAACCTCTCTGAGCCTCAGTTCTCCATCTGGACTATGGGGATGTAAGTGCAGCCACCTCCCAGGCTGCTGGGGGAAAGTGCAGCACCACTGGTGAGATGCTGCTTCTTCAGTGAGGGAAGCCGCATCTGCAGGCAGCACCCTGGCTCTGTCACCCAATATTTCCTGCCTACCTGTGAGACCCCTGTTCATGTATGGAATCAGACCTGACGTGAGGAGCCGGGATCATTGCAGAAAGTGGTTTGTGATCTAAAACCAAAAGCCTGGGGGGCTGTGGGCTGAAAGGTCAGGAGGGGCCATGGTGGGCAGGGAAGGCCCAGACGGGACAAGTGTTCCCAGGATGGCGAGATGCCACTGCAGGCTCTGAGCAGGGTCCACCATGGCCTGATGGGATTAAAGGACTTGCACTGGCTGCAGGGCCAAGGTGGACATGGGGACAGATAGGGCCATGGGGGCCGAATGGCAGGGAGGAGCAGGGGCATGCATGGGTGCACACATGTGTGTGAGCTGTGTGTGTATGTGAGCTCTGTGTGTGTGTGTGTGTGAGCCATGCTCTGAAACAGTTTACTGACTGCGCTGCCACCACACACAGCTGCCCGTGTGCCTCAGTGGGTGGTGGGTGGTGGGAGTGGCTGTGAAGAACACTTGGCTGCCCGGCTCCTGCATTGCTGGCAGCAGCTCAGGCCCACACTGGACACTCACTGCCCACTGACTGGCAGGGCCTGGTCGGGGCAAGCAGCCGTGCACATGTAAGCAGCTGCAGCACAGGGCAGGGTTTCCTCCGTTCAGTCTGGGAGTGGCCAGGAGGGGGGCCTTAGCCTCGTCTTTACTCCAGAAAGTCCCTCAGGGGAACGAGGTAGCCCCAGGGTGTGGCACTAAAAATGCTGGGTCAGCCTGCCCTGCCTGGGTGTAGCTAAGGATCTTGCCCTGTCTGGATCCTGGATGTGGAGCCATATCCAGGGGTGGGAGAAAGCAGAGCGTGGGGCTGGGGCCACTGACCGTCTCAGGTCACCTCTCTGTGGGCCTGGGTGGGGAGGGGTCTGGTATTCAGGCAGCCAGCGTTTGAGGGGCTGGGAGCTAGTGGGAGGTTGGTGGCACTTGGCTCACAGAGCAGAGGTGACTCGAGCCCCTTTCTTCCTCCACCTGCTACCTGATGCCAAAGCCAGGTCACCTGTGGGCACTCAAGGCTCTTTTCTCACCCCCAGTCCCAGATGATCCAGTGTCAAGGAACTCAGGTGCTGGGGACACTTACTGGGAGCCAAAAAAACTGGGCAGAGAATGGTGTGTCTGAGCCTTGGGGGCAGGTCGAGACAGGCTTCTGGCTCACCTATCTCCATCTTTCTCCTCCCCTGGGTGGGCCAGATCCATGTTCTGAGACCCACCTCACCCAAAGCACCTGAAACCCCACAGGCTTCAGGCTATCTTCTGGGGACACTGCTCTGCCTCCCTTCCAGGGAGGAAATAGGAAGCCTGGCTGGCAAGGTCACTTTGGAATAGTCAACCATGGCCAGGGGGCAGGACCTAGGGGGAGGGCAAAGGTGAGAACATGAGTGTGATGGGCTGGGGTGGCCAGGCAAGGTACAGTGGGAAGACCCCCCTGGTTCCCACATCACAGAGGCACAGGGTGGGGTGCCCATCCCACCACCTGCTGCTTCCAATCCTCTGAGTAAGCCCAACAAACTGTTGGACATTCTAAAGCCAAGTCGCTCACTCTGGGGTTCCTAGTTCCCAGGATAAGGCGCAGGAGGGGCCTTGGCCTCCCGCCTTCCCAGCACCTGCTGGCATTTGCAGGAGAGAAAGGGGGCCTGTCTCTGTGTGGGAGAGCAGTGAGCACTGCTGGACTTATCCCTGCTGTGGAAACTGGAGCCGGCAGGACTCGCTGTTGGGGCTTGTTAAACACAGGGCTGGAGCAGGCTCGGGTTGATGGGCGCTCAGCCCCCAGCCCCCTCTAGAAAGGCCATAACTGCCCTGTGTCAGCACCCAGGGAAGAAGGATGGATGCGAGGGCCCCTTCCTGAGGTCAGCCATTGACATTGGTTCAGGAGAGTGTCTGTGGGTACCACCCAGTGGGCTCCAGCTGTGGGGGCTCCTGCCGGGCTCAGAGAGGTCAGACATTGTCCCCAGGTGGTGGTAGGAAGACTGGTCCCTCATGCTGGTGACCAGAGACAGGTTACCTGTGTCTGTCCCTCAGGGGGCCTCTTCCACCTCTGTGGACCTCCCAGCAGCATTTGGCACACCTGGCTGGGATAGGGGGTAGAGGCTGGTGAATTATTTAGAGTCTCCAAAGGTGTTGAGTTAGAAGCTAATTAAAAAAAGCGATCTGCAGTGCAGCGCTATAAAAGAATCATAAAATCCAATCTCATTTGTTCCACTCAGCTTCCTCGGGCACAGAATGCCCCATAAAAGGCAATCAGCACTGCCATTGTCTGCGGTGGCTGTCGAGGATCCCTTTCTGTGGTATTTGGTGGGGCAGGTGCTGGGATGCTGCAGCTCCCCAGGATTCCCCAGCAGCCTTTGGCGGGGCAGTCTGCCAGCCTACTGGGTAGCCCACCTGTGCTGTGGGTGGTGCAGGTACTCAGGAAGGGTGGTGGGCTTCTCCTGGGCCAAGGGACTGGGGTGGTGGGGCGGGCTGTACGTCTACTGTGCACGCATCAGTGCCCTGGCTGCCATGTGGGAGGCGCTAGGGAGAGTGGACAGCCCAGAGGAGAGGAACCTGCACCCACATGCAGTCTGCTCAGTGTAGACCGCCTCTCTGATTCCTGGGAACCATGTGCTGGGCAGGGTAGTGCCACTGTGGGGGTCTTGGCTCTGGCAGGCCGTGAGAAGCCTGAAGTGTTCCCAGTGCTGGGCTATTCCGTGTGAGGATGGCCACACCATCCCTCCTGATGGCAGCCCATGCCCAGGAGTGCATAGTAAGGCCTCCTGCAGCGTGCCACGGCTCTGTGAGGGCCTGTGGGAGGAGCCCTCAGCATCACGGGGCAAGGCTGCCCCCTCCAGAGCCGGACATAGGGCGCCTCCTGGCCCTCCTCACCTCCAAATGGAGTTCCAGGGTTGGCAGCTGTTGCTGGTCCTTGTGAGGATGCTTGAGCGCCTAGTGCACCTGGCCCAGAGAATGGGCTCCCTGATTGCTAATGGATCAAAACTCACAGACAGAGCTGATCCCCGCCTGTTAGTCCCCATAACACTCCAGGGCGCCAGGCTGGGTTTAAGGGTGGGAGGTGAACACTCAGAGGTCAGGTGGACACCAGGGTCACTCATCCTGGGTTTCCAGATCACCCCCTTGCTTCCAGGAGGACAGAGCTGGCCCTGTGTGGCATTAGCACTCATGAAGCTACATGGGCCATACCCCTTGGTCTCACCGCGGGAGACTTCCAGGGAGGATGGAAGAAAAGGCCAGGGCTGGGGTTCGCCATTGTCAATGTCACCCAGACATCCTGAGAAACCCAGGGGCCACACGTGTAGGGTCTGGCCTCAGTGGGAGAGGAGTCTGGATGTCCCAGGTTGACTGTCCATCTCTCACCCAGCCTCAGTGGGGTGTGATGAGTCTATGGCGGTGGTGTGTGGGGCAGCGCTGGTCACTGCGGGGTGCAGTGTGCTTCTGCCAGGGGAGGAGCTGGGCAGACAATGTACATGCCGGACGCATGCACAAGCTGTAGTTTGTGCCACGTCAGCACAAAAGGATGGCTCCCTCCAGACAGGGTGGCTTGTCATGTGGAGTGAGGAGACACCGTTGTTAGGCATGCCTGGTCTCTTTGTCTCCTAGCAAAGATGTTGATTGATTCTGTATTCCTCATTTGGTCAAATTGTCCAGAACACAAAGGGAAAGATGGTGGAAAGAGTCACACTTGGAAAAACAATTCTTCATGGTGACAGCACTCCCTGAAAGAGAGGGCTAGTCACACCCAGTCCCCAGCAATGGAGGCCACTTGGAAATCTGGCTGATAGGTGATCTGTAAGTAGGGCCTGGGTGGGCTTGGTGGCAGGAGCAGGACAAGGGGAGGCAGAGGCCACCTCGGGACTCTCCTCTGGGGATTAGGATCTGAGGGAAGTGTGAGCATGAGGCCGGCCCACAGTGTAGAGACAATCTGCAAGTCCTTGGGAGATGGGTGCAGGAAAAACCTCTGTGCACCTTAGTCCCCTCAAGTCCTCAGGAGAGGGGTGCTGGATGAACCTCTGTGCACCTTAGTCCCCTCAAGTCCTCAGGAGAGGGGCGCTAGATGAACCACTGTGCAGCCTTAGTCCCCTCAAGTCCTCAGGAGAGGGGTGCTAGATGAACCACTGTGCAGCCTTAGTCCCATCAAGTCCTCAAGAGAGGGGTGCTGGGTGAACCACTGTGCAGCCTAAGTCCCCACAAGTCCTCAGGAGAGGGGTGCTGGGTGAATCACTGTGCAGTCTTAGTCCCCTCAAGTCCTCAGGAGAGGGGTGCTGGGTGAACCACTGTGCAGCCTTACTCCCCTCAAGTCCTCAGGAGAGGGGTGCTGGGTGAACCACTGTGCAGCCTTAGTCCCCGCAAGTCCTCAGGAGAGGGGTGCTGGGTGAACCACTGTGCAGCCTTAGTCCCCTCAAGTCCTCAGGAGAGGGGTGCTGGATGAACCACTGTGCAGCCTTAGTCCTCTCAAGTCCTCAGGAGAGGGGTGCTGGGTGAACCACCGTGCAGCCTTAGTCCCGGCGAGTCCTCAGGAGAGGGGTGCTGGGTGAAACGCTGTGCAGCCTTAGTCCCCTCGAGTCCTCAGGAGAGGGGTGCTGGGTGAACCACTGTGCAGCCTTAGTCCCCTCAAGTCCTCAGGAGAGGGGTGCTCGATGAACCACTGTGCAGCCTTAGTCCCCTCAAGTCCTCAGGAGAGGGGCGCTGGATGAACCACTGTGCCGCCTTAGTCCCCTCAAGTCCTCCGGAGAGGGGTGCTGGGTGAACCACTGTGCAGCCTTAGTCCCCTCAAGTCCTCAGGAGAGGGGTGCTGGATGAACCATTGTGCATCCTTAGTCCCCTCAAGTCCTCAGGAGAGGGGTGCTGGGTGAACCACTGTGCAGCCTTAGTCCCCTCAAGTCCTCAGGAGAGGGGCACAGGGTTAATGCTGTGCAGCCTTAGTCCCCTCTAGTCTTCAGGAGAGGGCCGCAGGGGAGGGCCCTTTACCGCAGAGCAGCCAGCTGAAGTCTGACCAGGATGCTGTTTCACCATCAGCACCCAGGGCTGCCTGGGACGTGCAAGGCTAGATGAGATGTCTTTCCATGCACTGGGCCCAGTCTGTGGTTTCTTGTGGCTGCAGGCTGGGTGTGGAAAGTTTTGGACTTGTTCCTGGACAGCTGTGTCCCCAGAGCAGGGATGGGAACAGCTTTCTCTCTGGGTCAATTTTGACTCCTTCCCAAGGATGGGAATGGGTGGAGGGCCTCATCTCGGCAGCTGGAAGCCTGGACAGAATGAGGGTTCTTCCCACCTGCTCTCTTCTGGTGGCAACATGGCTCCTCCTGGGTATCCAGCCTGCTGACTCAGCCTCCACACCCACGCAAGCTCATCCCTGCCGTATGCCCTCCTCTCTCTGTCTGTCCCCACATCATCTGGATTCTGTTTCTCTGGGGAACCTAATGCAGCCATTAATGATCCCCACCTCCCTGGGCCTGATCTGAGTGAAATGCAGTCTGGGGTGCAGACAGGGTCCCCCAGTTTTCTCCACCCATCCCATGGCAGTGGGAGGACATATTCAGGTCTCCAGCTGGTCTTTGGAGCCAGCAGCCCAGATCATTGGAGGACACTTGCTGTGGGTGTTTGTGGGCCCCCAGCATGCCAGGCTGGGGAGGAATCAGAACGAGTTTCCTGGGCAGGGTGCAGGTGTGGGGCGAACTGTCTAGGGTGGAAGGGACCAGAGGATGGGGCCAGAGGACTGGTCTGGGACAGTGCTGGGCCGCGTCTATTTACGCCCTGAGTCGGGAAGACTCCCCACCCGTCAGGGTGGAACAGGCTGCCTTGGAAGGGAGGGAGCCCCATCTGATGGTGGGGGGCTGGGGCCTGTCACTTAGGGAACACATGGGCAGGGGCACACAGAGGGATCCTTCCTCTGGGATCACAGGTCATTTCTGGAGTCCCAGAGCCAGATAAAGCCAGGCTCAGCACCAGACTTATGACAGCCAGGGTCTAGGAATGGAGGATGAGAGCCATGGGCAGACCAGCCTCCAGGATCCGGACCTGCAGGGCGGAGTCACAGATGCACCCTTACTTCAACCCGCACCCCAAAGCTCCTGGGTCTGTGGCCCGCAGGAGACTGTCCTGGCCGGTCTCATAAATCTCACCATTTACAGCTACTGACAACATGAACACAGCCTATTGATCCACATCCAGGCCGAGTGGGTGGCGGGTGCACTGGCCCAGGGTGGCCCGCCATGACGAATTGGCAGAGCACAGTCACACTCGTCGACAAGTGATTGTTTCAGTGAAAATGAGAAATAACGATCAGGACTAAGGCTGATTATTGAGAAAGACTTCCAGCGACTTGCAGATGGTCATGGCTGTTCTAACAATCAGAGCCTCCGAAAGAGAGGAGGTTTCCCAAGACAGGCTGCCAGGTGAGGACTATAAAGACGTTGTGGAGAAGCAGCAGGGAAATGGGCAGGTGCTCCTCCCTCCCTCCCTGTCCCAGGTGGGCTGGGTAGGCCTGTTCTTTCTGGCTTCTAAGGGAGCTTCAGACCCCTAAAGGGGCCTGGGAAGATGAGGGCTTTTGGGGGATACCCCATGGGAGAGGTGGTCATTCCTAGTCCTGGAGCGTCTGCCTGTGGCCTCCATGGGACCCGTGGGGATGCCCCACGGGAGGGGTGGTCATTCCTATCCCTGCAGCGTCTGCCTGTGGCCTCCCTGGGACCCAGGCTCAGTGTCGTCAGTCCTTTCTTTTCCTCTAAGATGGAAGGAGAATTCCTGCAAGTGAGGACATATCCCTGGGCTTCTGGGCTGCAGACGATAGTGATCAGGGCCCCCAGGTGTGTGTGGGCCTTGGGAATAGACCCCATTGAGGGAATGAGACCCCAGCGACCTGCCAGCTCCCTCTCTTCCCCCATCCTGCCCTGCTGCCTGCAGCCCTAGGCAGGCAGAAGACCCTACCCCAGCTGCTGGGTATTGGGCTGTAGGCTCTGCCACACACACTTGGGGCCCAAGAATCACGTGGTGTTTGAAGGACTCAAAAGTCCCAGGAGGGTGTCTGCAGGGCACCCCCTGTTGCTAACCCCCAGGCAGTCCATGGGCCAGTGTGGGAGCAGTGAGTGGGTGTGGGCCCCTTCCCACTCTGGGGGCTGAGACACGGCCAGGAAAGGGTTAAAGCAGGACTGTGGTAAGAAAATGATATTTTGCTATTTGACGTCATCTTAATTCTATTTCAAGGACATTTAATCTCATTTGCACGATGACTAATCCCTGGCCTTGGATGAATTAACATGTGGCTGCTTCTCTGAGGGGAAAGGGGACCCTTTCAATGGAGACACACCATAACTGTCCTGCTGCACCTTGTGGGGCCAGATGGAGAGTGGGCAGCCGTGAGGGTGGGGGTCCAGTGACCCTGGGCCAGGGAGGATAGCTTGGCATCTCCTCAGCCCTCTTTCCAGAAGCCCGCCTGCCTCTTGTCCTTCATACCCGTGGGTGGAACAGGCCCATTTCTCAGGACAGAAGTTCTGGAACTGGATGCTTTGAGGCAGGCGCAGTGTCCCAGGTGGCTGACCTTGGTGATGACACCCACCAGGGTTGCAGGCAGGTGGGTTGGGGCTCTGTGAGTCTGGTCCCCACCTGGTGGCCAGCAGGGACCTCAACTGGGGCTGCAGGGGTGAGGCAGATGGCACCTGGCATCAGTGAGCTGCATGGGAAGCAAAGGCAGGTCCTTGGGTGAGAAGATGTCACTACCCTATTTGGGAGGCCAGAGTGGCTGGAAAACTCAGCCACAGTTGGAGGTTCACGGGACCCATTTGTCAGAGGAGCTTGGTCTTGTTCCTGAGACTTGTTCAGGACTTTGTCTATGACCCCACCTTGACCTTCCACCTTATGGGACAGCTGGGCCACCTCCCTGCTGTGTCCACAGTGCCCCCAGAAGAGGGACCCCCATGCCGGGGAGGGGGTGAGCTGAGCAGGCACCACCTCTACAGGGGCAGACTCCGTGCCCCTTGCTCAGGCCCCAGCCACACACAAGAGGGGCTGGGCCCTGACTGCCTTGCAGAGTCGAAGGACAAACTTCTCACCATGTAATGTCACATAGCGTGGAGCCCACCTGTGGGTGGCCCTGTGGTTGATGTGTGTTTCGCCCTCATGGTGGTCAAGGCTGAGGGTGGGTTAACACTGGGTCTGGGTCACATCAGAGGCCCCATGGGGGGGACTTGCCACAGCTTCTGATCTACCTAGGCTTGCTGGGCCCCACCTGTTACCCTCCATAGCTGGCCCCCACTATGGGTCTGGCCCTCACTGGGGTGGGGACCCCCACAAATTCAGGGCCCAGGCCCTGCAGGAGACCTGGCTAAGGGATGTGCTTTGACTACCCTCCCCAACCCTGCATCTGGTTTCCTGCCTCCTGGGTCTGCCAAGCTTTTAAGAAACTTCTGCTAATTACTTTAACCACTCTGGCAGGACTTGGCTGAGCTTTGGGGGATTCAGCCAGGGCTGTGTCCTGTGAGAACCGCAGGGCACTCTTTGCACTGAAGACTGTGAGTCCTGGAGGGCTGTAGGGGCAGCGATGGGCAGGCTGGGCTCAGGGGACTGCAGGAGATTCGGGGGCTTCCCAGCAGCCTGGCAGGGGCCTGAGGCACAGCAGGGGCTCTAGAGGGTTCTTCCTGCCAGAATGAGCCTCCTAACGCCTGGACGATCCAGATAGCACAGATGTTTAACCTGGGGACTGAAGGACAGTGTGGTTCACAGGCTGGAAATGATGGAACATCTGGATCATTTTCAGAGTAATTCCATAGCATGGCCTTCTGGCCGGCTCTGGAAATGACTCCTGCATGCACTGTACCCCAGTATCTCCTGACCTGTCATCGTGGTACCCATACCTCTGCCATGGGTCCAGATGGTGAAGCCTGAATCAGTTAGACAGGCTTGCCAGCCAGCCCCTGTGGGTTACGTAGGAACACGGACACTCATACCTCATGGCAGCTGTGACTGAAGGCAGCACCAAGGGTGATAATTCATCCATCCATCCACCCATCCATCCATGAACCCACCCTTTCACTCACCCATCTAGCCATAATCTACCCATCTACCTACCCATCCATCCATCCGTCCATCCACCCACCCA
Organism: Loris lydekkerianus; assembly: GCA_963574355.1. Taxonomy (NCBI): domain Eukaryota; kingdom Metazoa; phylum Chordata; class Mammalia; order Primates; family Lorisidae; genus Loris; species Loris lydekkerianus. The sequence continues at coordinate 15,952 of CAUYPK010075294.1, forward strand.
CCCACTTATCCACCCACCCACCCACTCACCCACCCACTTATCCATCCATCCATCCGTCCGTCCATCCACCCACCCACCCACCCACCCACTTATCCATCCACCCACCCACCCACTTATCCATCCATCCATCCATCCATCCACCCACCCACCCACCCACCCACCCACCCACTGATCCATCCATCCATCCGTCCGGCCATCCACACACCCACCCACCCACCCACTTATCCATCCACCCACCCACC
>CAUYPK010075295.1:0-14093 GCA_963574355.1 Loris lydekkerianus
AGGCACCCACCACAACGCATGGCTATATTGGTTGCAGTTTGGCCAGGGCCGGGTTAAACCCACCACCCTCAGTATATGGGGCCGGGGCCCTACTCACTAAGCCACAGGTGCCATCCTAGATGAGATGATCTTAAGAGAAAAATGCGGAGTTGAGAGTTGAGTCTGTTTTCCCATTTCCTAATGTTCTGCCAACATTCCTGGGTCACATCCTCTCTCCAAACTATCTAATCTTATCTACCCCTGGACTCTATTTTGAACGCTTCTGTTTGGCGTGTATTCATAGCAACCCTATTATTGTTTATTTTTATTCTCAGTGGATTAGCTTCAACAGAAGCTGATTATCAGTTCATAGAGCATGCCAGGGGACTGCCCATGTACGGCGTTCATCTGCACGAGGCCAAGGTACTGTCATTGTCATGGAAAGTAACATCCCTGCAGTGTGTTCACTGAAGTTTTCAGAGGGCTCTAGGTTTAGAATGTCCTAGTTTCATAAAAAAGAAGGTATGAGGGTGTGATGGAAAGAAGGAAGAAAGGAAGTAGGGAAGGAAGGAAGTAGGGAAGAAAGGAAGGAAGGGAGGGAGGAAGAAGAGAGGGAAAGAAAGGAGAGAAGGAAGGAAAAAAGGAGGGAGGGAGGAAGAAGGGAAAGGAATGGGAAGAAAGGAGGGAAGGAAGGAAAAAGGGAGAAAGTAGGAAAGGAGGGAAGGAGGGAGGAATGTGTGGATGGAAGGAAGGAAGGAAGGAGGGAAGGAAGGAAAAAAGGGAGAAAGGGGGAAGGAAGTAAGGAAGGAAGGAGGGAAGGAAGGAAGGGAGAAGAAAGGAGAGAAGGAAGGAAGAAAAAAGGAGGGATGAAGGGAGGGAAGGAGGGAAAGAAGGAAGGAAGAAGGGAAGGAAGGAAGGAAGGGAGAAGAGAGGGGAAGAAAGGAGAGAAGGAAGGAAGAAAAAAAGGAGGTACGGAGGGAGGGAAGGAAGGGGGGGAAGGTGAAAGGGAAGGAGGGAAGAAAAGAAGGAAGAAAGGGGGAGGGAAGAAAAGAGAGGAGGAGGAAAGAGGAAGGAAGGGATGAACAGAATAGCAGACACAATCAGCAGATTTCCTAACACCAATTTATTTCATGTCATTACATCCGCGTATCATCCTTCTAGAGCAGTGAGGTGCACAATAAAAAAGTATTTGGTGAGGACCTGGTATGATTTCCAGCTGTACAGTTATGTGTGGGGGACATCTGGATCCTCTAACGAATCCTGTCCTTTGACAGCTGTGCCAACAGGTTAATCAGCAGACGCCGTTTAATCTCAGTTTGTGGTGAGTGCACAGAGGGGAAGGTTTCCACCCATTCCCACATGCCCTGTAGATCAGCTGGGATATTTGTACAGTGCACAGAATAATACCCGCCTTTTAATTAGCCTGCAATGGAAATCTCTTAGCGTGCTTTCCCTGTGTTTTAGAAACCATGTTTGATGGAACTTGAATAACATCTCTTCCCTTCACACTTTTCCCCTTCTCATCATGATTTTTTCTCTTCTGACACAACATAGTATTTATTTCCAAATAAAAATGTTCTTCTTTTATACACACTTTGCAGGCAAGCTTGTCCAATAACAGGGAAATGGAAACAAAGCCAAAAAAAAAAAAAAAAAAAAAATCACCAATATAGTTTTTGGCTTGTTTTTCAAAATGAATTCATCCTTTATTTCATCAAATAATTATTTGACAGTGATGGTTTCTGGTTCCCAACATTTGTGCCTAAAATATGTGAGGACAGACCAGCTCTGTCTCTGCCACATGAATATTTCAAAATACATAATTAAACCATTTATTTTCATTATACATTCACAGGAGGGAATATGTAGCTGTCTCTCAGCAATAATAGGGTTCTTTTACTTTTTTCTCTCTCTCTTTCTGGTTCCAACCCAGCATTATGAAATCATCTCTGATGAAATTTACACATAAATGTTTTTGGAAAGACTTAGTATTGTTTACAATTCGGTTCAACTGGCATCTGAGTTGCTCTGTGTGATGTGAACAAGAGACCCACGGGGTTTCTGCCCTTAATGAGTTCATTTATGGTGAAGGTGGCGTGTACAAACAGTTAGTGAAAATTAACTGTAAAGATAGTTGGGCGGTGCCCGTAGCTCATCAGCAAGGGTGCTGACCCCATATACCTAAGGTGGTGGGTTCGAATCCTGCCTGGGTCTGCTAAAATCGGCATTCTTTCCCAGTGTTTTTTTTTTTTTTTTTTTTTTTTTTTTGCAGTTTTTGGCCGGGGCTGGGTTTGAACCTGCCACCTCCGGCATATGGGACTGGCGCCCTATCCCTCTGAGCCACAGGCGCCGCCATATCCCAGGGATTTTAAACAAAGGCTAGTGACTCTCCAAGCCTTCCAGGATGTGAATGAAGTTTTTTAGGGACCAAGTGAAATTTACTAAGTGTAGAATATAAATGTCTTAATACAAAAACTAAGAAAATGCCCCGAAGGCTATGTTAACCAATTTGATCAAAATAGTTCAAATTGTATATAAAACTAGTACATTGTACCCCATGATTGCATTAATGTACACAGCTATGATTAAAAAAACAAAAAAACAAACAAACAAACAAACAAGCAAATGCTCAATGAAAAGCTTCCTAGAACCAAAATGTGGAAAAGACCTTCTAGTCTGAGATCACAGCAAGAGGCAAGGAAGCCATCAAACATTCACATTAAAAACTCACACAGGCAATGTGACATCGTCTTATATATTTCCACTATAGAATCAGAATCATCAGAAGCTCAGCATATAAGGATTGCGGCTAGACTATTGAGCCAAGTTCTAAGAGGAACATTAACACTACAATAAGGCAGCCTTATTCTGCAGTAGACTGGCAATAACTGCATAATCAAGATAATTAATCTCTAAAAATATGTTATGTCTTGAAGTTAAGGATGCCCATCCAAGCCAGCCGCCCCCCAAAATAGCTAGAACATTAGATTCTTCAAGAGAGAGTAGCAAAATTAAACAAGACAGGATAAATTTGAACATAAACGAATTAGGTACCTTATAAAGAAAAAAAAAAACACAAGGATCTCATTTAAAAAACTATGTATCTTAATAATCAGAATTAAATACAGATTATAAAAGTGAAAGAAATAATCAGGAAATTGGAGAGGTTGTATAAAGGAGTTCACCAAGAAGAAGGACGGACCAAAGTAGACAAGCTAGTAAACAGAATATCTTAAACTATTAAACAGTAAGAGGCTTAATAGATGATTCCAGATGGGGTGATACACATCTCTTTGCATTTTGAAAGACAGAGTTGTGATATATGGAGAACTAAGTGGAAATACAGATACTCTGTGAAAAAATGCACTCCAAACAATCAATCACTTTCAAAAATTCAAACTTCAGTGTGGTAAATAAAAAGAATTAGAATAAAGGAAAGAGAAAAACAACCACTGACGAGAAGAAAAAATGTAATCAGGAATGAATGACACTGGGTCTGATAGCCATTTCATTCATTCATTCATTTATTTTTTATTTTGTTTTATTATTATTTTTTTTTATTGGGACAAAGTCTCACTTTGTGGCCCTCAGTAGAGCACTGTGGCATCATAGCTCACAGCAACCTCAAACTTTTGGACTTAAGAGATGTTTTTGCCTCAGCCTCCCAAGTAGCTGGGACTACAGGTGCCTGCCACAATACCCAGCTATTTTTTTGTTGTTGCATTTTGGCTGGGAGCCAAATTCGAACCTGCTACCCTTGGTACATGGGGCTGGCACCCTACCCACTGAGCCACAGGTGCCGTCCCACCAAGATGTTCTTTTGACATTTATGAAAATCATATTTTGAGTCTGGCTTTAATTGCAGGGGTAACAGATGGTTGACGTGGACTTCCTTGACAGCAAGTAAGATTGTATATCACAAACAGCTCCACCAACAGGTACACACTCTCCCACAATTGTGCCGTTATAAATGTATTTTCTGAAGAGTTAATCCATATGCGTTTTCTATATGTGGGTAACAAATGATCACAAACTTAACAGACAACATCATTTATCATCAAATGATACAACATACATGTATCTTTTCATGATTTTCCTGGTTTATGCCTCTCATTGTAACCCACCTGTGCCCTCTGTTCAGAATCTCACGAGGCAGAATAGTCCCCTAAAGCCGTGTCTCATGGAGGCTAGGGGTCTACTTATGCGTTCATTTACCAAAAGAACTTTTCTCCTTATTGCTGTGTGTTCAAAGTCAACAACTGACACCCATTCCTCTGATTGGGTCATTTTTCCAAGAGATTTTGCCTGGTTAAATCTTCCCTACTAGAATAACATTTTTTTGGATTAACTGAAAGTAAATCGATTTCGAGAATTACATCCATTGTAATATTCTATCAGCAACGAGTAGGTGACAGGTGCTGCCCACATTCCACGGCGACTCTTTGGGGGATCCCCCTCAGATGTATTTCCTACATAAGCATTGCCCTGTTTATGATTTTTTAAAATAAAAATACCAACGAAAATATCTTAGAATTATTACTGGACATAGCATGGCCTTTCATATCAGACACCCTTAGATTCCGCTGACTCTTCCCCCAGCCCCCCACGTTTCAACTTCTATTTGTCTCAATTCACATATTTTTATATTACCTCTCTCCACTTGCACTGGACAATTTTGTAGGAGAAAAATTCTTAAATTCTAAACTGGGTCAAATTTCTTAAATCTTTAAGCCCCTTTGATCTGTGTCTCTGTTTTCATTGAGTTTAGATGTGGGTCCTTTTTTTTTTGCATTTTTTTTTTTTGGCTGGGGCTGGGCTTGAACCTGCCACCCCTGGTATATGGGGCTGGCGCCCTACTCCTTGAGCCACAGGTGCCGCCCTACATGGGGGTTGTTTTGTGCACAGCTTAAACAGGTAACGGAGTTTTTACGGTTGACATTGGTCACTTACCTACTATTATATCACTCATTTACTCAGAAAGTGATTTCTGGTAATAATTCATTAGCTTTGATCCAGAAATACTTTTTATCTGTGTATGTCAGTGTGCAAAGTAGACTTTGAATTTAAGACTTGCAATCCATTTAAACCTCAATTTACTAACCAACAGCATCAGAATCACATCTATGATATTTGCATATAAAGTAATCTTATGAAAACATTTTTGTCAATACAAGTTTTAAATGTATTATAATATTACTATCATTAGTAAGGATAACTCAAACAACTGGATTATCACATCGAAGTAAACCTTCTTTCCTTCTTTTATTTGTATAATGACGAGATTTGATCAATAAATCTTCCTTTCCTCGGGTCATTGACACCTTCCTTAATCTGCAGTGTCATTCCTGCAGTAATGAGTTACATTTAGTTACTTTCCGTATCCAAAAAAGTTGCAGCTCAAATGGGGTATATAGCATGACCCTGTCAATGGTCATCCCCAACTATTTTGTTGCTCTTAAATCACATCAAAATTATTTATGGCAAGATATATCAGATTTCTCTTGGCATTGTGTGCAGTCACATTTATACAGAAGAGAGCCATTTTGGTTTTGAAACGTCTTTCAACTTCTACTCAAATAATTCCATCGCCTACACAAAATTTTCCACGGGCCCGTGTCCTGTAAATTCATAGAGTCCAGGCTTCTTTACTGTAAGTGATTCGAGCCAAGCCAGACAGACCCTCCCCAAAGCGTTCTATCGGATGAATACAACCACATAGAGCCTTCTGAGAGGTTTCTCCTCAGTACATTTTAATTTTGTTTTATTTTTTAACCATTACATGTGTTCATTTTTTATTTGTATGATAAAGAGATTTAATCAGTCAATGGATTTGCAGAGCTGTCACTGGACACCTTCCTTAATTTGCACTTAACTGCTTTCCACAGCCCTGGGTATTCATTGCAACTTTCTCATACCTCCCAGGGGTCCTCAAACTTTTTAAACAGGAGGCCAGTTTACTGTCCCTCAGACCGTTGGAGGCCTGGACTATAGTTAAAAAAAAAAAAAAAAAAAAGGCAAAAACCCATGAACAAATTCCTATGCACACTGCACATATCTTATTTTGAAGTAAAAAAACAAAACGGGAACAAATACAATCATATCGCCACACATGGCCTGCGGGCGGTAGTTTGAGGACCCCTGCGAGACCTTCTCTAACCCTTCCTCAACTAATTCATTTTCTCTCTCTCTTTTTTTATTGTTTCAGGTTCATTGAGGGTACAAAGAATGAGGTTATGTTCATTGCTTTTGTTAGGTAAAGTCCCCTCCGATAATTATATTCACCCCCTAGGGGTGTGTCACACACCATAACCCCTAACCCTCTCCCTCGACCCTGCTTCCTGCTCCCTCATTCCCCTGCCGTCCAATTGATTTGTTTTTCTCTTGTGAGGGTATCCCTTATATGGGCATGTATTAGATCATCTACAGGCTTCATATTCGACCTCAGTCCATCGGATTCTGGACTGTCCATTCTTGTGATACTTTACTAAGAAGAACGTGTTCCACCTCCATCCAGGTTAATATAAAAGATGTAAAGTCTCCATCTTTTTAATGGCTGAATAGTATTCCGTGGTGTACACACACCACAGCTTGTTAATCCATTCTTAGGTTGGTGGGCATTTAGGGTATTGCCACATTTTGGAACACAACAAGGAAAGTGAAAAGACCACCTTCAGAATGGGAAGAGATATTTTCAGGGTGTGAATCTGACAAAGACTCGGTAGGTAGAATTTACAGAGAACTCAAATTAATCAACAAAAAAGAGTAAACAATCCCATTTACCACCAGGCATGCTATATGAATAAAACCTCCTCTGATGAAGACAGACAAATGGCTAACAAACATTTGAAAAAAAATGCTCATTTTCCCTAATCATCAAAGAAATATAAATCCAAACCACCCTGAGATATCAGCTAACCCCATTGAGAATGGCCCAGATCATAACGTCTCAAAGATGCGATGCCAGCGTGGATGTGGAGAGAAGGGAACACTCTTACACGGCTGGTGGGATTCCAAACTATTTTTTAAAAAAATATATTCTATACCTGCCTATGGTGCTGAAAGAATCAACCACTTCAAGGGCCAAACATTATGTCTATACCAATGTTTAAAGAAAAAAGTACCACTTTTCTCTATAACAGAGAAAACAAGAGCATAAAATGCAGCAACAATTTAAAGGTTATTTCTTGAGAGCTATTAGTCTCGACTAGAATGTTGTAATATTTGACTTGTGCAAATATTAAATTCTCTCAGGCGGTGGGTGTTCAGGGGCACACTTGCTACTTTTACTCAGGCAGTCCAAAAAGCAATCCATGTAACGAAAACAATTATGCCCATGTTAATACTCTGAAATTAAAGAAGAAAAATGAAAACAAGGGGTACTCTCTTATGATAATTTGAAGGGACGTTAAATGTATGATTACATTAATATTTGAAGTAAATTGCATATTGTTTTTATATTATATTTAATAGGATTTAGCGCCGTCAGCATTTAGGGAAATCAAAATTAGATCTGTAGGATATTAGGATGGGAGGGAATAACATGGAATTTTAAAGAGAGAGTTTGATTTTAGCTAAGATAGTACCCTGTTTCCCGAAAAATAAGACAGTGTCTTATATTAAGGTTTACTCCTAAAGATGCGCTAGGTCTTATTTTCAGGGGATGTCTTATCTTTCCTGTAAGTAGGTCTTATTTTCAGAGATGTCTTATTTTCAGGGAAACAGGGTATTATGTCACATGTGGCAAAAAATAACCCAGTACACATTTTAGATAAAAATTAGTATTTGATGGGAACGAAAGTGATTGTAAATGTTGAGGTTTACTAGAAGCCTTTGTGAGAAAGTTGGTGCAGTTAAGAAATTAAAAAAATTACAGATGTGTATATGTGTATGTACACACAGACACATGACATTATAATGTATGGGATATCTCACTAATGCAATAAACAAAAGTGGTGAATGCTTGGAATCCCAATGTACTTATATAAAATGGTAACTTGTGTGAAAAGAAGAGTTCTATTCCTGGAGATAAACCCCAAAACTTTAAATTTCTCCCAGGGCTCAGCTAAGTGCTTCTGCCAGTGAGTTTTCAGGTACACTGGCTCAGCGTGTTCTCCCTCCTTTGAACAAAAAGAAAACATAGTTTCTTCTACACTTTTACTAGTTAAATGTATTATCTTATGACCACCTCTTTTATTGCCTCGGACCTTCATTAACTATTTCCTCCTTTCTCTGAAAAAGTAGAAAATTCTTGAGGTGGGAGTTTGACTTTTAGTACACACTATGTATTTCCCAACTTATTTATTAAGGAATTATTATACTCACAAGAGCATATTTTAAAAAGTTTCACATGTTCCTATGCTACTTTGTGTACATGTTACTCCACAGTTGTTTTTTTTTTTTTTGCAGTTTTTGGCCGGGGCTGGGTTTGAACCTGCCACCTCCAGCATGCGGGGCTGGCGCCCTACTCCTTTGAGCCACAGGTGCCACCCTGCATAGTTGTTTTTTAAATCTATATTTGTGTGTGTGTGTGTGTGTGTGTGTATATGTATATATATTTCTGTCTGTCTTTCTCTCTATTTAAATATATGGTAGACATAAAGTTCATGTGCAATTTAGATAGTAAACTAATTTACATTATTTTAAATTTAATTTACATAGTAAAATAATTTAAATGAGTTTACTATGTAAATTTCACACAAACTTTATGTCTAGCCTATATTTATGGGTTACATGTGAATATTTTGAAACACATTAGAATGTATAACAATTGTATCTGTGTGTGCTTATATACATATACATGTATATATATTTCTGTCTCCCTCCCTCTCTCTCTATACATATATAAAAATATATGGTGGACATAAAGTTCGTGTGCAATTTAGATAGTAAACTCATTTACATTATTTTAAATTTAATTTACATAGTAAAATAATGTAAATGAGCTTACTATGTAAATTGCGCACAAACTTTATGTCTACCCTATATTTATGGGTTACGTGTGAATATTTTGAAACACATATAGAATGCACAAAAATCGTATCGGTGTAAGTAGTCTATTTAACGCCTTGAATAGTCATCCTTTGTTTGGGTTGAGAGCTTCCCTAATCTTCTCTTCTGGCTATTTTGAAATACTTTTTTAGCTCCTGCCTATGAGGGAGAACACACAAAATGCTTCTCTCTCAGCTGGCTTATTTCACTTAACATAATGACCTCCAGTTCCAACCATGTTGCCACAAGTGACAGGGCTTCATTCTTTCTTAGCAGTGACTAGTAATCCTCTGGGTACATACCACGTTTTGTACATCCATTCATCCCTTGATGGGCATTTAGATTGATTTCACGTTTCACCTATGGTGAAAATTGCCGCAATATACGTGGGTTGCAAGTATCTCTTTGACATCACCAATTCCTTTCTTTTGAATAATACTGGGATTCCTGAATTGGATGATAGTTCTATTTTTAGTTAGTTTTGTTAGTTTGCTTTTTTGTTTTAGTTGTTGTCTGTCTCTTTGTTTTTTGAGAAAATGCCATGCAGATTTCCATAATGGCTGTACTATGGAGCATTGGTAGTACTGTGGCAAGGGCTGGTCTATTTCTGCATCCATTTTTATTACAAAACTTTTTACTTTAAGTAAGCCAGAAAGGAAACAATGTGTGTTGCTCAGAAATATATCCTCTCCTACTGGACGGAGTTGAAACATTCTCCTTAACATCTCACAAGAATGGAGAAGCAAGAATCTAATGTATTCAATTCTAATATGAACCCTGTAGATGATCTGAGACACACCCTCATAAGAGAAAAACTCAGATCAATTCAAGGTGGGGGTGGGGAACAAGGGGTCGGGGAGAGGGGAGGAGGGAGGGGATGGGTGTACTCCCACCTAATGGGCACAGGGCTAGGGTGTGTGCCACACCTCTTGGGGGTGGAACACAATTATAACAGAGACTTTACCTAACGAATGCAAACCTTGTAACCTAATTCTTTGTGCCCAAAACTTAACCTGAAATAATAAGCTACTTAAATATTAAAAAAGAAAAATATCCTTTCCTAGAAATTGAAGAAAAGAGTGGGGAAAAAAACTATTTCATATACATTTCATGGACTGTCCATAGTGTATTTTTTGTTGTTGTTGTTCATATTCATGGAAAACTTCAGACTGAACTCTAAACCACCAAGACTTTTGTCTTATCAGAGTCCCACTGAGAATCTGATCATTCCCTACCAGGATTTGAAATGTGTTGCTTAATTGCTGTTAATACTGACATAAGCTTTGAAATCCCTTTGGCTAACCCCCTCCGATCTTCCAGATTAATTGCTGGTACTGCAGACCTTTCTAAAATGTTTTGCAGTTGGGTGTCTGAAGGATACAAAATCATCAAAAAATTTAACAGGAAAATTATCCAGAGAAGAGGAACTTTAGTAGTCCTGGACCAAAGCTATGTATAACTTGGTTGAATCCACGTCACTCTTGCCAAAATTTTTTAGGCACCCAACTTCCAAAATACCTGCACAGTTCTAAGTTCGAAGGCAGGAGACCAAGGCGCTCTAAGTGACAGGAGACTGATGTGTTCCTGATTGAGTCTAGTAACATTAAGTAAACCACCAAGCTAGTCCCAAGAAAAATAAATCTCTCTCTCTTTTTTAAAACACATTAGTCATTTCCCAATATTTCTCCTGAGGCTAAATCTTCATTTTCTGATTCTTGTTTGCTACGATTTCTTTTCTTTCTTTCTTTTTTTTTTTTTTTTTTTTTCTTTTCTGCTGGAGTAGCTACCCTTAAACCACAGAATGAAGTTTAATTTTTAAAACCAGACCTGTTTCTGGGATTTTTTTCATCTCCCTCGCTTAGTTGCGTGTTATCTTGGAGTAACACACCTTGGGCTGGGTTCTACAATAAAGGAACTACTGCCTGGATAATTAGGAAAAGCAGTCTTTTTTTTTTTTTTAAATTAAGTCATAACTGTGTACATTAATGTGATCATGGTGTTATAGACTGGTTTTATAGACCGTTTGACACATTTTCATCACACTGGTTAGCATAGCCTTCCTGGCATTTTCTTAGCTATTGTGTTAAGATATTTACATTCTACATTTACTAAGTTTTGCATGTGCCCTTGTAAGATGCACTGCAGGTGTAATCCCACCAATCACCCTCCCTCTGCCCATCCTCCCCCCTCCCTCCCCTCCCTCTCCCCCTTCCCCCTATTCTTAGGTTATAACTGGGTTATAGCTTTCTTGTGAAAGCCATAAATTAGTTTCATAGTAGGGCTGAGTACATTGGATACTTTTTCTTCCATTCTTGCAGTCTTTTCTATCAAAAGGCAGAATTTAAAGGAGGCTATTTATGCGGGGGCAAGAATGGGACTTCACACAATTACCTGACACAGTAAAGCATTTTGAAATGAGTCTAATGTGCGTGGGGAGAACATTTTCCCTATAAAAGGATGCATGCCTCAGATGCATGTTCAGATTCCAGTTTTACAGATATCATGTTTATTTCTGTGACATTGGTCATTCCCTGGAAGGTTGCTGATCCTTACCTGGGCTAGTTGTTGAAGCGGCTGCAGCTTCCGTGTTGGTTTTCTGCATGAGGATGGTAATTCCGTCTTTCCCCAGCTGTGTCCTCCTAACTGGAAGACGTGCATTCTGCTTTATTTCTCAGCTACGGTCTTCTTTTTGTCAGGCCAGGCTGGCAAGTGTATCTGTGTCTCACAGCCCCCTGCATTAGGACCTCTGCACTCTCTCTTCCCCCAATTTCTGATGCACAAGGAAAGCAATAGCCATGTTTCCCTTCTGTGGTCCCTCACTCCCAGCTGGGTCTCTCCTTAAGATTCCACGTCCCTCTCCCCCATGTGCAAACGACTTCACAGGCTTCATGCTGTTTACTGCCTGCCTTGCTGACTCGTCTGTGATTCCCACAGAAAGTAACAAACTCAGTTTCTTTACCATTTCCATGCTGGGAATTAGTCTGACTCTACCCCTCCAAGGGTAAAATGGGGGTGGAAGGCACAGTCTCTATCCTTTTTTATGGCTGACTAGTATTCCATACCAACAAACACACGTGGAAATATTTTGTTTTTATTTATTTATTTATGTATGCATTTATTTGTTTTTATTAAATCATAGTTGTGTACATTAATGTGTTTATGGGGTACAATGTACTGGTTTTATATACAATTTGAAATACTTACAACAAGCTGGTTAACATAGCCTTCACCACAGTTTCTTAATTATTGTGTTAAGACATTTATACTCTACACTTAGATTAGACATGTCCCTTTGTAAAATGCACCATAGGTGTGGTCACACCAATTATCCTCTTTCTACCCAGCCTCTCCCTTCCCCTCCCCTCCCCTCCCCCTCCTCTTTCCCCTTCATCTTGGGCTGTAGCTGGGTTATAGGTTTCATATGGAAGTGTGGGTGATTATATATTTGTTTCACAGTAGAGCTGAGTACATTGTGTACTTTTTCTTCCATTCTTGAGATACTTTACTAAGAATATGTTCCAGCCCCATCCATGTAAACATAAAAGAGGTATAGTCTCTATCTTTTTTTAAGGCTGCATACTATTCCACGGTATACATATACCACAATTTGTTAATCCATTTGTGGGTCAATGGGCACTTGGGCTTCTTCCATGACTCAGCAATTATGACTTGGGCAGCAATAAACATTCTGCTGCAAATACCTTTGTTATAAAGTGATTTTTGGTCTTTTGGATATATACCTGGAATTGCAGAATCTAACAGCAATATTTTGTTTTTAATTCCAATTTGTAATTTCATGGCAAGTGGGCCTACCCTCCACGTGCATAGTCCCAAATATATTCCTGAAAAAAACAGCAAATATGGCATTTTGCCTAATTTCATGGAACTAATTACAAGGGTTAGTTTATGTAAAAAATGCACAGATTGTTAGGAAGGTGCCTGTAAGGATGCCGACATCTTATAGTTAACTCAAAAACTACTCTAGATGTTCTGTAGATGGACAAGTTAATATTGCACAAAAATCATAGAAACAATATGTCAACTTGAAACAATCCCAAAACAACAATAATGCTATATCTTAAACATGTGTGTGTGATGGGTATGCATCTTTTATAAGATAATAACATTTAAATGTAGAACCCATTTAAAACTCAGAAAAAAAAAAAGTTACCATTATCTTATGACCTAAAAAGTAACCAATATTGACTACACAATTTAACGTCCTGATACCGTATCTCTTTTCCTCCTGTTAGATGTTTGATACTTCCAGGGGCCTAATTGAGTGATTATGGAGAACAGGACATTCAATGACCCTCAAAAGCAACAGTAAAAATACGTTTAAAAGAAAAGTCAAAGGCAGTTTAAAAATTTACTGAATCACCTGTATTTTAGTATGCCTGTCTGTATGATGCGTCCGCGTGTGAAAATCTGAATACCAGAATAATAAAATAATAGAATGAGATTTTCATAAGAAATTGAAGAATCATCTGAATAGTAAATTAAATAGAACTTCACCTTTCCTTTGTAAACACATTTTAATAGCAAATTACGAACAATTTGGTTTTACAAGTGCGCTTCAGGGAAATTCTATTTGCTTATTGAGACACTATAAAGTAATAAACACGATTCAGTGTGATCACTCTAAAAAAAAAAAAAAAAAGAACATACTTTGGAAATAATCATTATTTAGAGAAATTTTTTTTTTTTTTAATTAATGTTTAGCTTTGCCTGTAAGCAAGCCTATTGTTAAATGGTGCATTTATATTTTAATTTTTATAATTAAGTAATAGGTGCTCTACTCTCTAATTATTTACCTCTTGAGAAAACAAGATGATGAAGAAAAAATTAATAAAATGACACAAACATTTTTTATTATTTCATAATAATAGGGAGTAAAATTGCATCTTTCTTTTTTTTTTTTCATTTCACTTTTTTTTTTTTAAAAACAGCTTTTCTTTTCTTTCTTTTCTTTTTTTATTATAGATAAAAATATGCACCATAGATGTGGCCCAACCCATCACCCTCCCTCCACCCAAACCTCCCCCCTCCCTTCCCCTTCCTTGGTCCTTTCCTCATAGTCTTGTGATATAGTTGGGTTATAGCCTTCATGTGAAAGCTATAGTTTA
>CAUYPK010075297.1:0-15272 GCA_963574355.1 Loris lydekkerianus
CCTCTTTCATGTTTACATGGATGGAGCTGGAACATATTCTCCTTAGCAAAGTATCCCAGGAATGGAAGAAAAGGTATCCAATGTACTCAGCCCTACTATGAAGCTAAACTATAGCTTTCACATGAAGGCTATAACCCAACTCTACCACAAGACTATGAGGAAAGGACCAAGGAAGGGGAAGGGAGGGGGGAGGTTTGGGTGGAGGGAAGGTGATGGGTTGGGCCACATCTATGGTGCATTTTTTTATCTATATAAAAAATAAATAAAAAAAAAAATTAAAAAAAAAAAAAAAAAAAGAAATAGACAAGGGCAAGTAGGACAAAGTGGCACATGGTCAATGGGTAAAACCCAAGAAACAAGTTTATTTTCTAAAGAGATTCATTTTCTGAAGATTAAAAAGAGCAAAAGAGTTGATCAGTAACTCAATGCTGGCAAGTTTTATTTTGTTTTCTAGCTCTTAACTCTAGTTCTGGTTTATTCTTCAAGAATAGTCTAAAAGAATATTTTTTAAAAACTATAGATACATTAGAATCATCTAATACAATTCTCACAAAATGGCAAGAGTTATTTCTTTATAAAAGTGTGTGTGTGGGGGGGAACCCAACAGCTGAGGCAGGACGATCACTTGAACCCAGGAGTTTGAAGCTTCTGTGAGCTAGGCTGATGCCACAGCACTCTAGCATGGGATAAAGAGATTCTGTCTCAAAAAACAAAAAGGGGGATGGGGGGTGCGGAGAAAGAGAGATAACTCAGGTTAAATGATTTATCCAAAGTCACTCAGCCATAAGCAGCAGAGACAAAAAACATGGGCTACTGTTTTAACCCCTAGTACATTGTTCTTTCCAATTACCCGGACTGTCGCCATGCAGATGTTGACCTACTTAGGGAATGGGTGTGGGCATGGATCTGAGTGGAGCAGAAGACCCTGATGAGCATAAAAATCCTGTGCAAAGACAGACATGCTTTTCTTCTGCCAGTATCTAAGCTTCAACAGTAAAATTGTTAAAGGTATTGTTAAATAAAGGTATTGTTAAAATTGTTAAAGAATCCATGAAAAGGGTGGTTTAGTTTGGATTCTCCCAAACTCCAACTCTCTCCTTCCCCTCAATCTTAAATTTTATTTCTGTTGAGGAAATAGCAAGGACAAGCCCTGTTCTTGGCGTAACTCAGGGCAACTACCTCTCTTCCTGCTGTACCTTCTATAATTTCTAAACCCAGATGAATAACTGCTTCCATTAAGTTGGCCCTCTGTACTTTTTAATGCAAGTTCAAATTACAATTTACTCTTTGTTAATATTTTTCTATAATTTTAATTCTTTTAACATATTTAGAATTTATTGTATAAACTTTTCTGAAATATTCTCAATAGAATCAGATTCTGTTCAAATTACTAGAAAGCCTGCCTTTTTTTTTTTTTTTTAGCCAAATAGAAATTATAGCACTTTTTCCTTACAAAACCCCATCCTAGATTATAAAGTTATTTTTATGAAACAAATATTTATGTCAGATCTATCCTGTCATTCCCATTCACATAAAACCTTAAGACTTAATTTTAAAGAGGGCTGTGGATCTATTAATTATGCTTATTCAATAATTGACTTCAAAATTGGGGGGGGAATAGGAAAAAAAAAGTTTGCCACTATCTACTTCAATAATGATGGAGAAATTTCTAAAAAAATCCAAATTCATTCTTGTTTGCTAAGCTGAGGTTGCTACTGATAATTAAACTCTTCATTGGACTAGGGGTGGAGGTAAAACAAAGCAATGGGTTTAGTTTAACTTGATAACTAGGTGATTTACTAAATGGAACGTTCACTGTACATTTACATTTCTTAAATATAACAATTATTTTGACTATTCTCAACATGGATTCAAGAACTTGTGCACATATCTTCCTGTAAGTGGAGCTCAGGTTCCAGCATTGTTAGCTCTTTACCACATTTTAGTATTTAAGGACCCCACAAAATTAGCATTAAGTGCAACAGTATTTTTATTAGGTTCTAATATCACGTTTAAATCTATTTAAACAGATAAAAACATTTTCATATTACTTTTCTCATAGCAGCCATATGTTTGCTCTGTCAGAATACACTTTACAAATCATTCATTTCAAAGCAAGCTGTTCAAATTTTCTCTACATTTTCACATTTCATCACTACCTATAATGTACTCTAGACTTATAAATCATATGAAATATCTCAAATATTTACTGAAAATTTAAGAAGTGCTATGCCTTGAGGGGAACACAATGATGAACAAGATCTATTCCACATTAAAGACCTAAGGCCACTGCATTCCAGAAGAGCATCCCCAAACTCTATCCCCGCTTCCTTCAGTAATCCTTCATTTATAATGTCCATGTAACTAGGCCTCCAAAGTAAGGTGATAGAGGGGAAAAAGCTCATTAAGATTCAGCTATTGGGCTCAGCACCTGTAGCTCAGCGGCTAGGGCGCCAGCCACATACACCGGAGCTGGTGGGTTTGAACCCAGCCCAGGCCTGCCAAACAACAATAACAACTACCAAAAAAAAAAAGAAAGAAAGAAAGAAAGAAAGAAATAGTCGCGCGTTGTGGCGGGTGCCTGTAGTCCCAGCTACTTGGGAGGCTAAGGCAAGAGGATCGCTTAAGCCCAAGAGTTGGAGGTTGCTGTGAGCTGTGACACCATGGCACTCTACCCAGGGCAACATAGTGAGACTCTGTCTCAAAAAAAAAAAAAAAATCCGGCTATCGATTTCTTAGGGAGCCCTCTTTCTCTCCTTCTTCAAAATCCTCCTTTTTTGGGTAAAGTAAGCCTGAGAAGAAAGTAGAACTCAGGCCACAATTCTTTCTGCCATGTAAGTGCCATAAACACCTTCTCACATATCAGATGCTTTCTTCCTTTATCAGGGTGGATGAAAGCTCTAAACTGATGGAGGAATTACTCTAAGAAACCACCTATCTTTCTATTATCATATCCACATGAAGGTGACAAAAACTTCTAAGTGCTGAAAGCCATATAAGCAGTTTGTAGAGAAAATCATGTCTAGTGACCTTGTAATTTCCAACAGGCCCTGCAAGAATGTAATGTGTTTTTGTACCAACAAGCAAAATATTTTGAAAACTTTTTTTGTTGTTGTTTTTAAGACAGGGTCTCGCTCTTTTACCCTGGCTAGAGTGCAGTGGCATCATCATACTTCACAACAACTTCAAACCCCTGGCTCAAGCGATCCTCCTATCTCAGCCTCAAGTGTAACTGGGACTAAAGGCACACACCACAATGCTTGGCTAATTTTTCCATGTTTTGTAGAGACAGGGTCTTGCTTTTGCTCAGGCTGGTCTCAAAAGGACCCTGTAGAGACAAGGTCCTGCTCTTGTCCTGGCCTTGAGAGTGATCCTCCTACCTCAGCCTCCCAGAGTGCTAGGATTACATACATAAGCCACCATACCCAGCCTGGTATGTCCTTCTGTCCTATATCACTAACACATCCTTTGAGCAGCTGAAATTTGGCAAAAAAAACCCCCCAAAAAAACAGGTTTTCAATATTCTTTTCCACTTACCCCAATTTTCTTTTTTCTTTTTTTTTTTTTTTTTTTTGCGGTTTTTGGCCAGGGCTGGGCTTGAACCAACTACCCACGGCATATGGGGCCAGCGCCCTACTCCTTGAGCCACAGGCGCCACCCTACCCCAATTTTCTATATACCCCGAGGAAAAGATTCACTAACCAAGAAAATCCGCAATTGGTCAGAGGCTTTTTAGATGGCTGGGCTGACTTCTGACGATCCAGAATCCTCTCTTGTGTGTCAGAAGTGATTTGGCTGCTCAGAAACTACAAAGCATGGCAATTGAGACCCTGAAGCCACCTTTTAAGCTAAAATAAATACAGCATAAACTGGAGGCTAGATGAGGATATTGTGCTATCAGTACATTAAGGGAGATTCCTGGCACTGCCTCAGTGGACTTTGCTTTAGGCCTAAGAAATATTTCCTATATGAAGTGGGAATATCAGGGTGGCCTGACACAGTGTGTCCACCATGTCCCCAGGGTTGATCTAGCTGATCAGACTCAGTCACTATTTTTCTTCCTTATTGTCCAAAGAATGCCCCTCCCAGAGCTATACATGACAAGAACCCTCCCTGGTAAGAAAGGAATGCTCTTTAGTAAAGGGATACACAAGTAACCTGTGCCAGAACTCAGAATGACCTAATTCCTCTGCAGAGGTATACACTTGGCCAAGCTGTCAAGTCAGAGCTCCTAGGAAAAAGGCATTTGAAACAGGAACGGGGTGGGATAACCACTCTGCCGTGAAGCACATCTTAGTGTACAGCCTCTTTAAGGAAAACCCTGATCCCACTGATAGGATTCCAAGGTCCCTCACACAGTGGCTACAAAAAACACGAGATAAGTTCCTACACTCACCAAATCACTTCAGTGAAACGCTAATAATGGTTGTTACATTTAACACAATTATACTTCCAGTAAGAGGATATGCTTATCAACAGAGATAGAATATCTCTAATTCTCAGTTACAGAATTCTGAAAACTACATTCTAAGACAAGCTGGCCTCACTTAAGGACATTAACAGAAAGATCAGACAGAATCACAGCATAAATGAAAGGTACAGGTAACAGAGGATCTGAAAGAGACCGGAAACTAACCTTGTTCTTAGAGAACTGAAGTAAAAACTTGTGAGAGAAAACTAGAGACATGGAAATCTCATTAAAATCTGTACAGAGTTTAAAAGTGTTAACACACCAACCATTGATTTAATTCTTTTCTCTTAAAACTGAAATGTTTACACTTCTAATTATTGCCAATAACATCAAGTTCCCTGTACCCTCCATGCAACAAGATAATAAAGGGGTGAATATCAGTGTTTTGTTTTTCTTAGATCAAACTTTCAAAAGTACTTTTAGGTCACTGTGGCAGAATCTACCTGACACAGCAGCTTTAGGTTAAGGTTACTATGTGTTGTCAAACTTTATTTCCAGCTCTGTGGGTCAGGGTAAGAGAAAGGATTTTCACTCGCAAAACAGAGGAAACAAAGAATGAACAATTTGCTCTGGAATTAAGTGAGATAGAACTCTTACACAGCGCTCCATCAGGGCAGGTAGAAAATATTTGATCCTTCCTATGTGCTTTACAAAAT
The DNA here is from genome assembly GCA_963574355.1 of Loris lydekkerianus. Lineage (NCBI taxonomy): Eukaryota > Metazoa > Chordata > Mammalia > Primates > Lorisidae > Loris > Loris lydekkerianus. Next base: position 5,128 of record CAUYPK010075297.1, read on the forward strand.
CATCTGGTTGCTTAGCAATCATAAATTGAGACTTTCTTTTTCAATTGTAAAAACAAAGCAAATAAGAATCCACAAGTAGTGCTTGCTTCAGCAGCATGTCTACTAAAACTGGAACAATACAGAGAAGTTTGGCATGGCCCCTGCACAAGGATGACACACAAATTCGTGAAGCGTTCCATATTTTTATGTGTATATGACTTAATAAAAGGGGGAAAAAAAGAATCCACAAGTAATTAAGTTTTAAGATAGTCTCCCTAATTATTAGAAGAAACTTAAAAAAAAAAAAAGCCTTGGAAGAAAGAAGAAACATTCTATACACATTCTCCCCCTATGTCACTGTTCATAATGCCTAAAGGGGGACCTCATCTCAGAAGTCCACTTTAACTACAAACGTTTCATAGGAGTTTAACACTGTAAACACTGTAACACTGTAAACACCTTAACACTGGTCTGGTTCTTTCTACACTGGTGGGAACTAAGTAGGAGCTGAGACAGATCATTTGGTGCTCCTGAATCACAGGTGAAAGGAAAAGTCCTTGGACAGAAGCAGCTGGCTTGAGCTATCCATATGGGCAGACAGATCTATGTGGCACTTTTAGCTAAAAAACAGCAAGTGAAGAGGCACTTAAGCTAAGTCAAAAACACACTAACATGGAAGAATGATAGTATTCAAGTTAAATAGAACACTTACATCAATCAAAAGCTATAAACAAATCATGTTATACACAAGGTTGTAAAATGACTGGGACACAAAGTTGTGCACAGTTAGGATGATCTATCGCACTTTGAGCTCACTATGAAATACTGTTTGCTGGTACAGCTCAGTGGGATCCCAAGTCCTTTCAATTCTATCACAAGCCTTACCTGCAAGCAGGTGAACAGAGTTGAAGCTCTTCTCCAGTTTACCCAGAAGTACGGTGAGAAAACAGTCTGAAGACAGAGAGTCCACATCTTGAGAGCTTTCATCATAAACTACAACCTTCTGGCTGCAATCAATGTCAACCTGAAATGCAAACGTGAGGCCTATTAGGAAAGAAGGGGAGGAAAAGATTCTCCATAAACTACTGGTTATAAAGGATCTCACATTTACTGGCGCAGAAGCAAATACTTCCTATTTGCGATTCATAATTTGAATAAAAATGAGATGAAATCAACGTACTGGATAAATGCAGCATACAAATGACTTAAAGGCTAATGAAAATAAACATTTAAAAGGTAAAATTATGATTTCTGTGCAGATATGCACCAAACTCCTTGGTTTTAAATTCTTAACACTATAAAAGGGTAAAGTTCATACACCAAGTAATATGCAAAACAAACATAATAATCTCAACCTAAAGAAACATTTAAAAAATGGTTTCTACAAAATAACAAAGAAATCTAATATTTGTCAGAATTAAAATGTGAGCTCATTTTTACTTCTGAAGAAATAGCCTTCCCTACTAAACAGAAGAAAATTTTGGTATTCCAGGTGTAAGTTTCCTTGAAGATAATATCCTCAAGTCTTGACCAATGACACCCCACATAAAATGTACCACTTATCACTGGTCCCTACGTTTTCTCCAAAGCTCTTGAAGAAATGACATTCCTGTCGGTGAATTTGTAGATAATATAAATAATGTTTAGATTGATAAAGTAAATTTAGTTCAGCCATTAATAGGAAAACATAGCACCTATACAAATTGAAGCAAGTTAGCGCTGCTGTATAGTTTAGAAATATTCTTAAATGTGACATTATGGTTAGTAAATTATTTTAAGGTACCACAAGGTACTAAAATTTAAAAAACAACCAAAACTTCCTCAAATTACTTTCTCCACTTAAAAAGAAGGGCTTCAATTAAAATTATTCCCCATTCACTGTGTCCCTTTATTTTAAAAAAAGCAAAGAAGAAAGCATTTATTTACCTTATGTTTCGCTGAATGCTGGATAAGCTCTGTAATTAACACTTTGTCCTGTTGCAACCTTCGCTTCATAAGCTTGGAGCAGTTGATATTAATGGCTTCCAAAATGTGGGATGTATTGTATTCCACAAATGGCCGGCTATCAATTAGCAGCACTTTTTCCGTTCCACTTTCCAGCAGAGCCACCAACCTCTCAGTAACAATTTGAGTTCCAATCATCTCATGGGCCATGACAACAATAAGTCCTCTTTTTCCACCTCCTTCTTTAATTTGCCACGATGATGTAATGGTGGTGTGCTCAAAGGCTCAGCCACTCCATTGTACTAAAAATGTATGAGGTCAGGCTGGTGGTGACTGGCAGAAGGGGAGTTAAACCCATTTTCAGCGAGAGCCCTCCAAGTGAATGTCTCTTTCTCTTTCCCGTTGATGTGCTCTCCCAAAGGACTCCGTCCACAAAGCAGCCCCTCACATTTGATTCATAAAGAGATGACTGGAATAACCATTCCACAACAAAAGATGCTTTGGGGCAGCCAGTGGATTACATCATTCTTTACCTTTGCTCCCTCGCGCCAACAGCTTTACACTGGACTGAAAGCCTATGCAGAGAGAGAAAGACAGAAAACAAAACATGAGGTCAAAAGAAGAAGAAAGAGCTTTGGACGAGAGAGTGTATGATTCATAATATTTACTCCATTAATCTAATTCCATCCTTGATAGACTGCTTCATTCGAACAAACAAAAAGGACAAACAGGTATGGCTTCAGAAAAATGTGCTGGTGATAATTCAATTTTACCTCAGAATGTAAAAACCCAAAGAACAAGACATATTCATGAATTACAATCACATGGGCCCCAGAACTAAATGACTCGTAGTTACTATTCCAAATGGTTTTCCTCCATTTTATTTGCTTAGCTCTTGAAAACAGCACAAAGAACAGCAGACTAGGACCAAGTCAGCATTCCCATAGTATGAGAACACAAAAATCTTTTCTGATGGCTTAAGAATGACTGTGGTGAGTGTGTGTCCGTGCACACATGTGCATACACACAAGCACACACAAGGACCAGCACACAGACAGCAGCCCCTACGGAGGACAGAAGATGCAGGAAAACAAGAGTTTCTATACATTTCAGCTGCCTATTAAGGAAGAGGAGGGACAAAAACAGCTGATATGCTTGTCACAGCAACTGCTAAGTTAAGCACTGGGGGCTGTGATGCACCCCACTGTCCCAGGCAGTCTCAGGGGTGATCCTGGCCTGTCCTACCAGTGACCAGTTCTCTCCCTCCGTTCCTGAAGCCCTCCTAGCCTTACCCTTCGGTCTCTTGTGGTGCATTCTTCAAAGCAGCACTGACTCCCAGCCTTAAAAGAAATCTTACCCCTTAACCTGGGCCTCTCAGTCAGCAACCCAGACATACAGAGCCCTTAAAGCTGGACCCAATGCTTCCTTGATCTTGCCAAACTCCTATAATCAATCATATCCTAATGACCACTAGTCAGAGTTTTGTGCTCATTGCTTGGACCTCACCTTGACCTTCAACTCTCTCAGATTCCTCTCTCCGCTAATCCACCTCCACTATATGATATCCTCACCTACATAAAATTAGACATCTAGTGTCAGCATTCAACTTCTAGAGAATAAATGATTTGATGCCAGAGGTTTTGTCTTATATTTCTTCTTATATAAATGATTTGATGCCAGAGGTTTTGTCTTATATTTCTTCTTATATAAATGATTTGATGCCAGAGGTTTTGTCTTATATTTCTTATATTTACTTACTATAATAGTGTAAATTGAGTATGTGCTTTTGCACATATTTTGCACATATTTTGGAACAAGGAGGACTTTACTTACTCTAATAGTGTAAATTGAGTATGTGCTTTTGCACATACTTTTTGCAAAAGCACATACTCAATTTACACTATTAGAGTAAGTAAAATCCTCCTTGTTCCAAAATAAATATCTGATTAACTGATTTCAGATTTGGATGGTGGAATCTTCAAACATCTTCAGGGGATATTTCCCCATTTTATGTTGACAGTTTAGAAGCTGAACCATGGAGAAGAGGGAGCAGGTATAGAGAGGAGGCGTTTACTTGTCACACAACTTTGGACAAATCACGTAACTTCTCTAAACCAGTTTCCTCAGCTACAAAGTAAAGATATAATAGTGGCCTTATCTTCTCACTAAGTTTGTTCAGGACCAAATTATCTCATTTACTTAAGTCTGTAAGTAAAAAAGCAACTACAGATCATATAGAGAAAGGAGGAAAAATGCCTAGAGATGCCAATGGTGAACAAAGCTTCTGGAATCTAAGACCTCACTCAGCAGATAAAACAGATGTAATTCCATCCTCCCGTAGCACAGCTGTGCCCTTTCTCACAGAGCCCGACACGCACGGAGTTAGAAGGCACCTGAGATACCATCTCAACCACCCCGACAGTTTACAAATCAGCTCCATTTAACACATTATTATCTATTTCTTGTTTTCCAAGAAATAAGCTTCATAATGTATTTATTTTTAGTAAAGCTTTATAGTAACAAAGTACAAAAGTCATTTCTATTCTCGATTAAAAAAACTAGACCTGAGAATTTCTCCTAGTCAATCAGCTAATAAACTTTTGCAAAGCATCTATCAAGACCTGGCACTGAACAGCCCATCCTGACTGCTCAGTGACACAGTTCACAGCAACATGAAGGTCCTGTACTCAGATCGTCTGACTCCTGAACCAGAGCCTCTACCACTGGGTTACCCCGTTTTCCCTAAGTGCCTGTTCCCATAAAGGAGATGGACTGGGAAAGAATGACGTGATTTGTCCACGAGGGTACCCAGGTGGCACAGAAAGTGGAAATCTGAGATCAAGAGCAAGTTGATTCCAACAATGGCACTGAGTCTCTGAGTCTGATTGGCTGCTTTCAATGATTAAATCCGGATGGGACAAAGCAATTATCTGGGTTAGCAGATCAAGAGACAAAAGGAGGGAGAAGACAGCAAATAAGCAAAAGTTGAATTAGAAAAGTTCTCATCTTTGCTTTCCTTCAGCCAAATCTTTAAGCCCAAAGACAGGCTATAGCACACAGTTCTATGGAGTGGAAGATGGTCATTCTTGCCCAGAAAACCAGAGTCAGTAGTGACAGACACAAAAAGACCCTAACCCTGACCAAGTAAAGGTCTCATATGAGGATGCAACTGAAGCCAAGGGGTGAAAGTGCCATGAGGAGTAAGTCCTACCCTTTCAGTGCTGTGCTCTGGCCAGCTGAAGCCCTTCGGGTACACCTTTATGCCCAAGGTCTACCTTTCTGTAGTTCTAAATAGATGAGGCGAGAGGCAGAGCCCTGACAAGGGGTCATGGAGGGAGAGATAACAATGACCTTAACCTTGCTTATTTACAGCTAGAGAATTTTGGTTAAATACTCATCCTTAACTACAACTCTACTTTTAATGTCTCTATATTCACTGTTTTTAAAATCTTTTGTACCAGGTAGGATTGTAAAGAGAATTATTTTATTGTCTGCAATACCACCAAGCTAACCTTACCCACAATTTCTACAAGAAGTCAAAAGGAATAAAAATTCTTAGATTGAACCACCAAATGCATATAACCAAACCCGGCCTTGCTATTTATCTATTAGCCAATTTGTAAAGTTGTAATTAATCTCTCAATTTTTAATAGATAATATATTCATATGGTTCCAAAAAAGCTTTAAAAAGCATGTGTGTCACTTATATCTCAATAAAGGTGTTACAAATTATCATATCGAAATGCTAACAAATGAATTTAAATTAAAAAAATGAATCGATTGGAAATCCTCCTCCCACGCTTGTCTTCCATCTGCCCTATCCCAACCCTGCCTTCCAACTTGTAACAACTTTTGGCAGTGTCTTCTGATTTCTTCCAAAGTTTTTTTTTTTTTTTTTAATAAATACAGAATTTATTTGTTTGTTCTCGAATGGTTACACAGTATATACACTGTTTTGCATCTTGCTTTTTATTTCACTAACATAATTCAATTTTATTTTTTTCAACAATTAAAAAAGGAATAAATCGATCAATCTTGCACATATGTACTTCTGGAACTCTAAATAATATATGCAGAAATTCTTAATCTTAAAAGATAACTTCCTTCTCCCCCCTAAAATTACACCTGTTCAATCAGCCATTTACTGGGGCAACTAAAAGCTGCAGAGTAATTCATAATAGTGCTTAAAAGGTCACCATATTTTTTTATGACACCCTAATCAAAAAGCACCCTTTATAACTGCTCTGGCCTAAAAGAAAGTTAAAAAGTGACAGTGTACATGCATGGAATTATGGTAATTATCTTTTAAAAGATACCTTAATGTCAGTAATATTTAGCAGAGTGAACAGTTGTAACCTTAACCAAGGCTACTAAACAAATAATTGCAAAGTATCCTACATTCAAATACAAAGAGTTTAAAAGACTTAATTGACCTGGGTATACAGATAGGTTGAGACAACACTGTAGTATAACAAAATGACTACACAGAACAGGTGCTTAAAGAAACACCATTCTGGTTTGCTTTACATTTCAGCAAATGATTTATGTTCTATATTCTGTAACATTTGTTATTAACATTAGTTGTATAAAAACTTTCCCCTTTTAATATGCAATTTAAGTTTTTCTGTTTTTATATGTAATTTATTTTGTACTTTAGATTCCATTCAGTACCAATAGAAATGTATCTATGACTTTATAATGGACTTTATTTACTGACATTCACTCTACATCCAACTTTCCGCATGTATAGAATATTAATTAAGTATACTCTTGAACTAGTTATGTTTAAGAACTGTTAAGTCCTAAGCCTATTTTAATGATACGCTGAATAAGTGGGGCCTGTTTTAATTAAAAGAACAATATAAAGTCTAACCATATAAAAACCAGCATTTGCATTATTAGCTAAAAGGAAACCTCTTATGTTTTGATTTTCTTCAGTACTTCCAGCCTTCAAAGTTAGTGCCTAATCAGAAAAAATTTTTAAATTAAGATTATTTTTAAAAGATACTATTAAGCATCTTCTCCAAAGTGGCACTTTTCTCTTCAATTTACCAAATAGGAACCTGGTCTCTAGGCCAGTCACACTGGCTGGATTATATCCCACTCAAAAAAAAAAAAAAGATGAGAACCCTTCTCACACACACAAACCTCTTTCTCTTCTACCCATGGGTTATATATATATTCTGCCAAGAGCAACAGGTCCCCTAAAACACCCATTCCAAGGCCTACAGCAGGTAGGGTGGAGGACAGGACCCATGAACATGACCCATGGTCTGAAAAGTGCACCCCACCAGCAGGCAGGGCTCTGGCTCCTTCTTCCATTTCAAATATTTCCTTTTACAAAGAAAAAAATTATCAGGAGAAGGAAAAAAAGATCCTATGGCTATAGGATACTTAAAAGACCTGTTCAGAGAGGAGAGGGGATCTGGCTTTATTTGGTTGGGCTACAGCTCAAGTTCAAATTCTCAGGGAGTTTATGGACAGGATATAATCAGGTGAGAAGTTTATTTTTATTAAACTACAAACCAGACTTACATTTTTTCCTACCAATAAAACTGAAGAAATGGGCAACAAGATAAACCAAACAGCCTTTCAGTAGAGCCTTAAATGCAGACATTCAATGACAACAACAACAACAAAAAGAACAAATCAAAAGGGGAAAAAAGTAGTCTCAATGTCTGGAAGCAAATAAGAATGAGGCTTTGGCTGTCTTAATTCTACAAAATTAAAGCAACTTTAACCTTATTTCATACGCTATGGGTTAAACTTGACAGAAATTCTGAGGTCTGATATCTGGCAAATACATTGAACAAAAAAATAAAAACAAAAATAAAGCACCTTACCAAAGCCAAGAAGAATATGAACTTAGATGTGTTTTTTAATTGCCTGTTAATGTCTTGAGTGCATTTTCTTACCCAAAAGTTATGGACACATATTCTGACAAGTGATGGCAATGACAGGATGGACTGCTGGAAGCAGAAGTGTTGAGACAGTACTAGACATAGAGACAGCAGTTATTAGCACCGTGAACCCCAGCCACTCCTCACTGACATACAGCACCACAGGAAGCACCCACGCCAACCAGAGGTACAGGCTATTTACATACATCTCAAGGACTCACAGATAAAGGCTGGAATAGCAGGCATCCTTCAAAGACCAACTCAGATGCCTTTTCTTTTAGACACAGGCATAGGCTCTGTGAGAAGCCTTCACCGGGTTCCTGCTCAAGGCGAGGAACACTGCATTCTTGGTTCTGAGGAGCTCCATCTTTCTTCCAAGTGCTGCTTCCTGTTGATGCTAACCTGTGGCACCAGCTTCCCCTCCCTGACTCACCTGAGCTCTCCTCCTCTTTTCCCCTCCCCATGCTGCTCTTTCCCCCTGGCCTGTATCCATCCTAGACACACTCCCCCACCCACAGGCCCGTCACGCTGCACTCAACGCTTCCTCCTAGCACTCTGACTGAAAACTAAGGACCTTGCCCCCTAGGAGAAGGGCCTGGGTATGGAGGCAGTGGGAATGGAAAGCCCCCCGGATGGGAATGCTGGACAAGAGAGAATGTGGCTGGGGACTGGTTTAATTTGAAAGTTAAGGAGAAAATGTTCTTAAAGAATGTTTTCAGGTGGTGCCTGTGGCTCAAAGGAGTAGGGCGCCAGCCCCATATGCCAGAGGTGGCAGGTTCAAACCCAGCCCAGGCCAAACCCCACCTCCACCTCCCCCACCCCCCAAAAAAGTTTTCAATAAAAGCAGGCTGTAGGCAGGAAAAGAGAGATTTAGACCAAGCTCAACAGCAGTCAGATGGGGATTAATTTTGTATCCTGGTTTTCTTAGGCATGTGTCAGACCTACTATAAATCATCAGACCTACTACAACTCAGTCAACTAAAAAGTATTCACTGGGCACCAGGTAAATGCCAGATGTTACAGTGAGAATATAGCAATTAATGAAAACTGTTCATTATATCTATAAATTATAAATGCATTGCTTGGTTATAAGTTAACCAGGCAAAAATTCTTGACCTCCTGGAGCTTCTTATTTAGCAATAGGGGACACATAGTAGACAACAAGAACAAGAATAAGACATTTGCTATGACCAATGGTGATAAGTGCTATGGAGAAAAATTAAAACAGGAAGGAAAGAAGAGGCGTGAGAACAGGGGGTAACATTTTAGCCAAAGAAGTCAGAGAAGATCTTATCCTGATGGTATCATTTAAGATCATGAGAGAGGTGAGAGGATGAGCTAGGTGGCTACCTGGAAGATAAGGTTTGAACATATTGGTCAAGATAATGTTGAATTGGGCAAATGCCATAAAAAGATGTGGCAGGTCCTCAGTTCTTCAGAACTATGGTTATATCTACTGGAAATTATTCATTTCCAGGACACAGAGACATAGAGACAGCAATTACTAGTATTGTGCTAATAAGCTTTTAAAACTGACTGATAAAATTGTCTTTTTCATATACAACATGGTGTTTTAAAGTACATAACATACCTTGTAGAGTAGTTAAATCTAGTCAATTAACAAGTGCATGAAGTGATCAAGGAATACAGCAATGTCTCAGGCTACAAAATCAACACCCATAAGTCTGTAGCCTTTATATATACCAACAACAACCAAGCCGAACAAACTGTCAAGGACTCTATTCCTTTCACAGTAGTGCCAAAGAAGATGAAATATTTGGGAGTATACCTAACAAAGAACGTGAAAGATCTCTACAAAGAAAACTATGAACCTCTAAGAAAAGAAATAGCTGAAGATGTTAACAGATGGAAAAACATACCATGCTCATGTCTGGGAAGAATCAACATTGTTAAAATGTCCATACTGCCCAAAGCAATATATAACTTTAATGCAATACCTATTAAAGCTCCATTGTCATACTTTAAAGATCTTGAAAAAATATACTTCGTTTTATATGGAATCAGAAAAAACCTTGAATAGCCAAAACATTACTCAGCAATAAAAACAAAGCAGGAGGAATCACGCTACCAGAACTGAGACTGTACTATAAATCAATAATGATCAAAACAGCATGGTATTAGCACAAAAACAGAGAAGTAGATGTCTGAAACAGAACAGAGAACCAAGAGATGGATCCAGCTACTTACCGTTATTTGATCTTTGACAAGCCAATTAAAAACACTCAGTGGGGAAAAGATTCCCTATTCAACAAATGGTGCTGGGTAAATTGGTTGGCAACCTGTAGAAGATTGAAACTAGAC